>VUQH01028735.1:4220-30635 GCA_015106775.1 Etroplus canarensis | reverse complement strand
CCCACCCCCCCCCCCTCCCGAGGACGGCAGTAGCAGCGGCCTTAGACCACTTTTTCTTCTTTTACAGTGACACACTATGGTCTATATTTCATGTCACTCCGACTAAACTGCTCCGCTGTTGAGATGTCCACTTTAAAGCTTGATGCACTCCTTCTGTATGGATTTGGCTGCCATGCCAGCAAAGCACTTTGCCTTGAGAAAGGAATTAAACCCCTGAGGTTTTTCTAAGATAGATTAAATAGGGAGGGAAGCTGAGAATGCTGGGCTCATGGGAGGGGCACTACCCAAATATAGAGAACCTGCCAAATGCCAACAGGGTGTGGGTGGAGAGGCTGGCCTTTCTGATGTGTGTCTGTACATGTGGGTGGGTGCTTGCATGCATTATGAGGATTTCGAGGATGTGTGTGTAAAACAATGCATGTCTGCTCCTGTATGTGTGCATGAGCACATGTTATACACGTGCAGATGAGATAAAGAGCCAGGACACAGCACAGCAAAGGTTCTGACATTGAACAGATGACCTCCACTAGTGCAGGACACTAGCATAAGAAGCAGCGAGATTTTTACTTGGCTTTTATATCATTATGTTAGTGTGTTTATTTGGTTTGTCATTGAACTTACTCATCCATGTCTTCTCAGATGTTTTCTAGTTCAGGGTGAGTGAATCGATGAAGGCAGGTAACGCGCAGGATGCCTTTTGAAGAAGATGGCTGGGAGTGGGAATTGCAAAGGAAAAAAGAAACCCACAAAGAGTTGAGTCGTGCGAGAGAAAAGGGAGTGTTGTTTGCTAAGTTTCACATGTTTGGTTACTCAAGCTAATGAGCAGCAATTAAACAGCAGCCAATTAACTCTAGCCATCAGACTGAGACCGAGGGAAATGATAAGAGGAGGAGCGAGGAAGTGAGAGAAGGGAGAGGAGTTGGAAGGGGGGGCTAAATGACCTGGGAATCACAGGCGCTGTTATCTGCCAAGGATGTTCATGTGTGCTTGCATGCAAATGAGGGTGTGTGTGTACTGATGGGATTGTGTGTGTGTGTGTATGTGTGTTCCAGCAGAGGGAGCTGTGTAGGCCCATGTCACTGTAAGTGCTCTACATGACCATCTGGCTCTCACTGTCAGACTGAATGCTGAACCTACAGTTAACCCCCTCACTGCCAGCACCTTGTCCTCATCCAGATGAGCAAAAAAGCCCTTGAACAGATGCCATATTTATCCCACCATGGACAGCAAAGAAACAAACACATCTTTTCCCATTTATTATAGTCCAAACTGAACTAAAGAATGGTTTAGACAGCAGAATCACAGATATAGATGATTGATGACACACTGATGGGGACTCTGTGTGACTCTGAATCTTCTCTGGCAGTCCGTACGCTGACCAGATTGTATATCTCCTTGAGGCTGTGGAGGGAAGAAAGCAAACGGTTAATTTCTCTTTCTGACTGCTGATGCAGTGTTCCAGCTGAACCCCTTGGAGAGTCTTGCTTGCTCTCTCTCACACACACACACACACACACACTCACTGTAGTGTAGTGCTTACCATTCTTCTCAGTAGCCGGCTGCCCTCTGTTTAATTAGGCTAATTGAAATGCGAGAATAACCATTTTCTTGATTGCCCATTATTTTGGGGCAGTTTAAAATGAAAAGCTTGCTTATACATGCAGAGGCCAAAAAGAGGCAGGCTTACAGTACTGCTCTCCTTGGATGCTCTTTGAAGATGAGTCTGGCCCCTGCAGAACGGGGCCCAGCGGTCTTACCCCTGGCTTGGGTTGTTTTCCTGCTCACTGTGCCTTTCTCTCCTTGCACCTTTGGCATTCTAGCCGCTACCTTGCCTCAGCATTTCCAGGGGGGAGATCCCCCCCCCCCCCTTAGTGGCCTTAGTGTTGTTAAGCAAGAGAGTCAAGTGGGATTTTCCAGACATCCTTGAGACAAATTGTAAGAGGCGGTTTGTGCTTAAGTGCTCTTGGCAGGTCTACAGGTGGTTTGTCGGCTTTTCCTGTGTTCCTGGCAACTCTGTAAACCCCTGAGCAGGCCCACTCTTGGCCCTGTACTGTGACAGGAGCCTCCCCAGGGCAGGCTCAGCTCATAGAGAAGAGGGGGAAGAAAGGGAGATGAATTTTAGGGAGAGAGAAATACTCCTGAGTACATCTGGAGCAAAGAGCTGAGGAGTGTATGAGCGTGTGTGACAGCCTGAGAAAATGTTCATATGTTTTGTGTCTCCCTGACAAGGTGGTGAGTCATTCCCTCAACACAAACTTCCTCACAAATGCACCCACCCAAGCACACACACACACACACACACACACACACACATTCAGTTCGTGCCTAGACTGCATGGGGGAAGATCATTAGGCCTGCTCATCATTAGCCCTGCAGAAAGGGGCTGCAACAGGGTACAGTAATATTCACCTCATGATGCGACTTCAGTCATTTGTCATATGTACACATTATACACATATGGAGTCATTTGCCTTCGAGGAGCAGTGCGATTTCCTCATTAACTTCTTGAAATGTAATGAGTCATTGAACCAAGTTCTGTAGCTTTGTTAATTATGGCCCCGTTTCAGCAGCTCTCTCCATGGCAACCTAAAGTTCTGCCTGTCACCACATGAGAGATGAGGGAATAAAGACGTTTTTCCCATTATGTTGCTTCCCCAGAGTGCGTATTTCAGCCTAGAGACAGGCCTGCTGAAGGTTGTGATCTTTCAGCTCCCTCTGCTGTAAGATGGGAAAATTTCAAGTTAGCTTCCAATGTATGAGGATGCAGAATCGATCAGTTGCAAACTTTTCATTCTTACGTTTTTTTTTTTTTTTAATCGCCTGGCCTACCCCAGCCGACATGGGGCAAGAGGCAGGGTACACACTGGACAGGTTGCAAGTCCACCATAGAGACAGACAACCACACACTCTCAAGTTTTAGTTAATTCCTGCTTCATTTTAGTTTTCACTTTTGCTTTTAGTTTTCAGTCATAATATTAAAACTGTCTAACATAAAAACACATGTGCTGACTCAGTCATGCAGATATCCTAGTCTCAGTAAGCAGGCTCCGTGTGTGCTGACACATCTGACAAAGACTAAAACTAAGGGTACTGGCTTAATATTTTAATTTAGCTTTAATTATTTTTGGAAGTGCATAATATTGAGTCAGTCTGAACTTTTTATTTTAATTTTTAATTATCGTAGCCTTGTTTGATTGATCTGAGCTGAACAGCTACAAATAATAAAGCAACATCAATGCACATACAGTTTATTAGGTATACCTGCGTGACCGTTCGTTAATGCGCATGTCTAATCGTGCAAATAACAAGGTGGAAACTGAACGTATTTTAGGCATGCAGACATGGGCAAGGCAAACTGCTGAAGTTCAAACCAAGCATTGCAATGAGGAAGGAAGGTGATTTAAGTATGTGTACCTTCAGCTGCTCCCTTGTATTTTCCCCAAGGTGTCACCACAGCAGATTTATGTGCATTGGTAATTTGGCAGAGGTTTTATGCCGGATGCCCTTTCTGACACAACCCTCCATGGTGAAAGGGATTTGTATCCCCACCAGGAATTTAACCAGGGATGTTTTGCTTGTGTGGCAGATGCGTAAACCACTCCATAAATTTTGCCGGTGCCAAACAGGCTGGTCTGAGTATTTCAGAAACTGTTGATCTGCTGGGGTTTTCCTACACAACTGTGAGTGGTCCAAAAAAGTGAAAATGTCCACTGAGTAGCAGTTCTCTGGGTGAAATGCCTTGTTGATGCCAGAGGTCAGAGTAGAATGGCCAGACTACTTTGAACTGATACGAAGGTGACCACTTGTTAAACCAAGGTATGTAGAAGAGCATCTGTGAACACACAGCATGTCGAACTTGAAGCAGAAGACCACGCCGAGTGCCCCTCCTGTCAGCTAAGAACAGCAAACAGAGGCAACAATTTGCATAGTTTCATCAAAATTGGATAATAGAAGATTGGAAAAATGTTGCCATGTATGATGAGTCTCGATTACTGCTGCAATATGAAAGCTTCCATCCTGCCTTGTATCAGCAGTCCAGGCTGCTGCTGGTGGTGTGTTGGTGTGGGGCACACTTTGGGCCCCTTAGTATCAACTAAGCAGGTTCAAACACACAATGTCACAAGGCTCAAATCATCTCTGCTTTCATGAACATGACAAGGAGGAGGAATGTTTCCACCTCCTTGTTAAATCTATGCCACAAACAAAATGGCAGGGCTGAGGACAACATGGGGTCCTAGGCAGTAATGACAAGGTGTATCTAATAAATTGGCCGACAAGCTTGCATGTAAATTATGTCTCTCAAAGGGGGAAATATGTGTTGCATGCTGATCTGATCTATATAGGACAGTAAAAACTAATTGTTCCAACATATTGGGGTGGCAGGGTGGTACAGTGGTTTGCACCTCTCAGCATAAAGGGTCTGGGTTTGCAAATGCTGGCTGTCGGAGGTGGTTGCAGAGGTGTTGAGGAGGTCTTCTCAGCTAAGTTTAAATCCAAAGGGATGTCCTCCTAGAAGTCTTTTTAGTGAACACAGCTTTTGACTTTTTAACCAAATCTCAGTGTTCTTCAGAAATCTGGAAAAATGATCTTCATTGCTTTTTCAACACCTTTCCAGCAGGTTTTCGGTGGGTACACATAAGTGCTGTGTGCTGGGCTCAGGCGACATGTTAACTTCAGCAGGATCAATTTCTGACACTGTAGAGCCTTTTGAATTTTTGAGAGCTCAGCAGCATCAACTACAAAATCATTAAGGTTATTAGCATGCAAATGAGCTGTTTCTACTCATTATTGTCCTGACAAACAAGCGTCTGTTAATGGGCATGTGTTTACCTACAGTGGGAAATGAGCTCGAGCTAATGAATGGAAATGAGCAGAGTTCAGAGTGGAGTTTGGTGAGGGGCGTCCAGCTTCCTCTGAAAAGTGTAACTGCCAATCAAAGTCAGAAAGGACTGGAAAGCGACAAGTAAAAGCAGCTGGAAACACGATGTAAATCGCTGAAGTCTGTTTCTTCCAGTGTTGCTCTTACCTTCCCTTGCAGAAACAGCTGAAGCATAAAAACAACTTGCTGCCCTTCAGCATTTCTTCTAATATGACAGAAAGAGAAACTAAGCTCTGGGTGCAGATCAAATTTCTGCTTCGCCAATTACAAGCTCCTTTGTTGTGTCTTAAGTGATCCACCACTGAAGCTGCCAAATAAAATGTCTAGAGAGAGCTCATAGCTTTCACATTATTTATTCCCTTGCATCGCTGTCTGCATTATTTTCGTATTTATCAAAGGTTGAACAAGGGTTATCTTCATCACGGATGCTCCCACAATCAAAGAAGTATTTCTCTGAAGATGATTACTCTTTAATGGCAGTGTATTTACTCGTAACAGCCACTTTCTTTTAAAGGGTTTTGTGGACCAAAGCCAAGACCAAATACAGACGTCCCCACAAAAGAGCTGGCAGAACACTTGGCTGCAAGAAACAAGCACTCAGGTCATGGACTGGGTTTGTCATTCCTCATAAATATACTCCTCTGCTTGTTGGAGGGTGACTCATGACAAAGTGGTTTTTTTCCCACTTGTGAGTCGACCACTGCCGGTGGCCTTTGTGCCTTGCTAAAGAGCGTTTTTAGGTGTCATGAGGGGTTTATTCACTGGTGAGTGTCTTTGTGACAGGATGTTCTGGGTGCAACTGGCTCTGGGTGAAACTTACTCGTGGCCAGCTACCGCTCAGTGACCAGTGGAGTCAAATGTACACTTCCATTAAGTCAAAGCCCCTGGCATCACAAAGTTGCACATAAAGTGTCCACTGGGTTTAGACAACACTGGTGCTGTGCAGGTAGACTGTAGGTGTTAAGACAGAGCTTTTACAGGTTGCACCTGAGGGCCAGTGTCAAAAATATGTGTCACAACCAGTAATATGGGCTACTCTTGCTTATGTTCAGAAGTCATAATATATAGACCTTCTATGTAGCGAAGTGAAAATAAAATAAGGAAAACTCTTCACTTCATTGTCTATACTTCTCATCTCTGCTGCTTTGATCGATATTTATTTATTTATTTATTTATTTTATTTTTTTTTTCTTCCAATTCATGGTAAACTCCTATGTTAAATTTTCTGCCATTCAGCATTCTGTCTAAGAATAGCGGCATCGACATCAGTTTACAGGCTTTTTAAATGGGTCTCTCACTTGTAAAGGACCCCTTGGTGTCACATTTAAATACACTGTGCAAACATCATTTGCGGGGGAAACCAGAACCAATGAGCTGAAAAATGAAATCATTGTGAAGTGGCAAAAACTGCAGTTCCTCTATGTACCAGAGGAGCCCAGCCCCAAAGGGGAGTCTATCCCATAGCCTCACATGTTAAAATGTCCAATTTTTACAACATTAGTCAGCATATTTACAACCTTAATGCATAGATTCCAATTCATTACAACTCTGAGTGAGGTAGTGTTTTTATATAACAAGAATAATAGTACAATCCCAATTCTAAAAAGATTGGGATACTGTGTGAAATTTAAAAAACACATTGCAATGATTTAAAAAGCTCATAAACCAATACTTTATTCACAAAAGAACATAGAAATCATATCACATATTGAAAATGTACTATTTCATAAAAAATACTAGGTCATCTTGAATTTGATGGCAGCAGAAATTTGGGACAAGGGTAACAAAAGGCTGGAAAAGTAAGTGGTGCTAAAAAGAAACAGCTGGAAGAACATGTTGCAACTAATGACGTTAACTGGCAACAGGACAGTAATGTGATCGGGTACAAAAAGAGCACCTTAGAGAGGCAGAATCTCTCAGAAATAAAGATGGGCAGAAGTCTGGCAAGCTGTGAGAAACTATGTCTTCAACTTGTGGAACGATTTCAGAATAATGTTCCTCAGTGTGAAATCGCAAAGACTTTGAATATTCCATCATTCACAGCACATAATATCATCAAAAGATTTTGAGAATCTGGATACATCTCTATGCAAGGGACCTGGCCCAAAACCAGTATTGGTTAGTGGTGATCTTTGGGCCCTTAGGCAACACAGTATTACAAACAGGCATGATTCTGTTATGGAAATCATTTATGGGCTCAGAAACACTTCCAGAAATCAATGTCTGTGAACACAGTTCATGATGCCATCCACAAATGCAGCTTAAAGCTCTATTATGCAAAGAAGAAGCCATGTGTGAACATGATCCAGAAACACAGCCACCTTCTTTAGGCCAAATCTCGTTTAAAGTGGACTGAGGCAAAGTGGAAAACTGTTCTGTGGTCAGATGAATAGAAATTTTAAATTCTTTTTGGACACTGTGTCCTCCTAAAGACTCAAGAGGAGAGGGACCATTTGTCTTGTTATCAGCACTCAGTTTGCTCAGCACTCAGCACTCAGTTAGTGCCTATAGTACTGGCAGCTTGCACATCTGTAATGATACCGTCAATGCTGAAAAGTATATAAAAGTTTTAGAGCAACATATGCTCCCCTACAGATCACAGCTTTTTCAGGGAAGGCCTTGAATATTTCAGCAAGACAATGCTAAACCACATTACTGCAGCTATTACAACAGCATGGCTTCATAGAAGAGTCCAGGTGCTGGACTGGCCTGTCTGCAGTCCAGAATTTTCACAAACTGAAAACATATGTTATGCAGTGCCCCAACCTCTGTGGAACTGGGGTTGTAGTAATATTGATGTATTTTATCATTATTTTCTGACATGAGTTCTTGATTTATTGATGTTACAGTGCACTCACACATATGTGATGGAATCTTCAACAGTGAGGCTTTCATTAATAATAAGACTTGCATTGCTCAGCAGAAGAGTGAAGAGAAGAGGTTAAGAGGTACAGTGGTACAGATTTAAAATGCACGTTACCTGAAACAATAGCAAGCAAAGTGCGGAGTGTCTAATAATGAGGTCATTGCTGGAACTTTAAAGTGTATATCATATATATTTGTTCTCTAAATATAGCTTAAGAACATTAACTGAAATAGGCCAGTTCACTAGACATTATTAGTTGATATTCACTAGATGAGCTATTAGTCTGCTAGCATATGGCTTATTAAAAAAACCAAAACACTAAAAAAAAAGTCCAAATGACATTAACTCTTATGTCTTGTGTTATATCAGTGTATTTATTGCAAGGCACTGTATGCATGATTTTCTGCATGTGCTGTGTGTCTTCCTGAGTGGGGGCTGAGCCCCCCTGGAAGTCTAATCCTAGAATCACCCCTGATGCCTGCTTTGACTGACAAGTGTTCAATCATAGAGAGACAGAACCAATAGGTACCTACTAGGCATACCTTTCAACATTCCCGGTTTTTCTGGGTTTCTCCTGTATATTAAGACCATCTTATATAGGCCTCCCATTGTGTTGTTTCTCCCATAATTTGTGTGACCCTCAAACTTTATTCTGAATACCTGGAATATGTATGTTTTGTGTGTGCATCTAATGTTACCCAAGTAGTCAGACTGGCTGTGAAAAGCTATCTGCACACACAATGCACACACTGAATACAATTTCAACCCATCTGTCAGCGCAAGCTGGCAACACACAACCCAATTCAAGGGGTGTGCACCTGATCTGTGTGCAGGCACACCACAGATTCTGAACTAATCAGCTCGCTCTCTTATCTGTTGTTATGCTATTTCATCTCTCTGTACTGCAAAGACACAGCAAAGAGTGATGTGATGATTAGATACTTCGAGGAGCAGTTGAGTGTAAAACAAAGTTCAGTGTGTTTTTGAGCTGCAAAAGAAAAGAAATGCAAGAATCTGACTTTACCAAGCTTTGCTGTTTTTGTGTATCATAGCCTCATTTTCTGCTGCAGCAGGTAAAGAGGCTCTGAACATGAACTGCTTAAAACCAAAAAGACAGACTTAGAGATGATCTGCTGAATATTTAAGCACTTGAGTAGGCTCAGCAGCCCATTTTTCTCTCATTAGGAGCTGGTAGAAAAGAAAATAAATGCTGGAGTTACATTCATCAAGTGGCTGTAAAAAGCACTTTGAATTAGCACTGTAACTGCTGGATTTGTAAAGTGTTTATCAGTCTTTCAGTGTTCACAACTTGTTGTTGCTGCCCCCAAATGGCCAGTTAACTTCATAGTTTACAGGCTTTGTTATATTTTGGCCTTTATTCTGCTTCTTTTCTGTGACTATCAGAATCCCTGATGAAATGCGTTATGACACTTTTCGCTATACATGATATTCTCCTTTTCTTTTTTGGTTTTCCACAACTGCCAGAAATGGTAAGCAGCAGAGAGAAGTGCGTCAGAGCTCATATGAGGCTGTCTGTGATTAGAGATCAGTCTACAAACGACCAAACTGTCATCAGGTATGAGCAAAGGGGGAAATTCCTTACCGGGTGACATCATTATCTCCATTACTGCCATGGAAACAGACATTCCACTATCCTCTTCTGCTTGTATTCATAGCAAAACGGTGTGAGCTTGCAGAGTGCTACAGTATACTGGGCCTTATCGTTTCACTTCTTGCTGGCTTAAACACAAACATCAGTGTGAAGCAATTTGCTTGGCTGATGGCCAAGAGCTGATGTCAGGCTACATCTGACTCTGCGGTGGAGTCATCGAGATAAAGAGCAGCGTTTGACCAGGACGCAGCTCTCTTGACATGGACACAAGGCTTAAAAATGACTCTGACTCTGTGTGTGCGCATGTGTGCGTGTGTGTGTGTGTACATGTAATAACATCCATGGGCAGGGCTCGGACTCCAGGGGATGATGACATGGTGATTCACAATTCACACATACACACACACACACACACACACACACACACACACACACACACACACAGACAGCACAATGACTCTCTTTCTCTGTCTCTCAACACACACACACATACACACTCTTTAATTATTTCCATCCCAAATTTACGAACACTTCACTTGCTTGTGTAACAGTTTCAGTTTTTATTTCAAAAAGACATAAGGTTTGGAAATGGATACATTTACATAACAAAGAAAGACACACAGCACATATAAAGATTCTGTGATAGGCAAACCCAGCACTTTCCTCTCTTTGGTAAAGATGCTTTTTGTGATGGGTACAATCTAATAACAGAAGAGTAGGTATTACAGGCTGACAAGAAAACTATTTGTTCCCCAGGACTTTTCCAGAAGGAACAGTGTGACATGCTAAGATATATTACTGTTCTCCAAACATTGTGTACAGAGAAAGCATGCCCTCTAGGACATGTTCAGAGCCTTCTTTTCTAAAAGAATCTTAATGCATAGATGATTTTAGTTATACAATTAAAATTATTGCTATCCATTCAGGATTATAGATCTTGATTGATAGAAAAACTCCTCCTCTATGAAAGTTTTACTATCAAAACTAAAAAATTATGAATGGCCTTCGTTTTCTTTCTTTCTTTCTTTTTTTAGCACGTTACTACCTTGGTGTACAAAGGCCTTTATGCCCCTTATTTACACTTGAATTTGGTAGAAACGTCATGCATTTCCAATCAGGAGCAACTCACAGGTTCAGTCAGTGCCAAGGGGCTTTCACACAGGACAAAGCAGCAACATCTTCAACTGCCTGTGCTGTAGAGATCAACAACTTTGAACTTTGACTGCTGACAGCAAGGTGAATAAGACATGGAGCCAACAGCAGGCAGGCAAGGCAAAAAAGGCTTTCTTGGAAACATTCCAATTAAACAGGTGAGGTGTGTATTTTAACAGTCTTATAGCTTGTTGTTGTTAGACAGTGTTCTCTCAGTTGGTCTACAATCTTTTAATGCACTTACATTTCAAGTAACTGTCTGGAGTTGTGCATTTATGTGCCACTGATACATTTTTAATCAAAAAATGTTTCCTACCATTAATTTGTCACCTATGTTACAACTTTTATGATGTTTTACAAGAACTGGCCCTAGTGGTGTGTGTCAGAGATAATGGAGACTTGTGTGGCGTAATTTATGACCCCTTAAATATGCACTTTTCTGGCCACTTCATTAAGTATACCTGTTTAACTTCATGTTAACCTGATATCTAATCAGCCAATCACATCGCAGCAACTCGGTGCATTTAGGCATGTAGACATGGTCAAGATGACCTGCTAAAATTCAAACTGAGCATCAGAAAAGGGAAGAAAGATGTTTTTGTGACTGTGAATATAGCATTGTTTTTGGTGCCAGGTGGGCTGGTCTGAGTATTTTAGAAACTGCAGATCTACTGGGATTTTCCCAATCAAACATCTCTAGGGTTTACAGACAATGATCAGATAATAGAGAAGATATCCAGTGAGTGGCAATTCTCTGAGCAAAAATGCCTTGTTGATGCCAGAGGTCAGAGAAGGATGACCAGAAAGCTTTGAGCTGATAGAAGAGATGCAGAAGAGCATCTCTGAATGCACAACACATCAAACCTTGAAGCACATGGACCACAGAAGCAGAAGACCACGCTGGGTGCTTCTCCTGTCAGCTAAGAAGAGGAAACTGAGGCTACAATTCCCACAGGCCCACCAATACTGGACAACAGAAGATTGGTAAAATGTTGCCTGGTTTGATGATTCTCGATTTCTGCTGTGACATTCAGATGGTAGGGTCAGAATTTGGTGTGAACAGTATAAAAGGATGGATTCATCCTTCCTTGTAGCAACAGATCAGGCTGCTGGTGGTGGTATAAAAGTGTGGGGGATATTTTGGGCCCCTCAGTGCCATCTCACAAAGCTCAGACCATTTCAAATTGGTTTCTTGAACATGATAGTGAGTTAATTGTACTTAAATGGCCTCCATAGTTACTTTCTCTCAATGACAAATCTCACCATGGATGCGCAGCCAACAAATCTGCAGCATCTATGACATAGAAAAATTAAGGCAGTTCTGAAGGCAAAAGGGGGTCCAGGCAAGAATTAGCAAAGTGTAATTAATGAAGCGACCTGTGAAGGAAGATGTGCTTTATTAATATAAGTAAGGTTTCACTTTATTCTTACTTTCTACTTCGAATCGGAACTTTTTGATGTTTTGTAGAGAATGATGGCTAACAGATGCAGAAGTCTTCAGGCAGATAAGTAATGCCCAAAATGATGATGAAAACAGCTCAGCTAGTGGAGATGAATCACATTAACATTAGAAAATGTAAAAATTTCTGTCAAAGATGAAGGAATCGGTACAGGTATGATACACACAAAGAGAGCCAAAGTAATCCTACATAAATCATAATGAGGTCATAAATAACTGTACTTGGCTTCCTGGAACAGTGCACTGATCTCTTCAGTGAATGCAGTGCATGCCACATCTTGTGTGAAAGCCCACGACTCACTGACTAAACCACCAACTAGCCCACTCATCCCAAAATATGGCTTCCAATAATTCCAAAGCTGTCCTGTTTAAATGCCATTTAAGTGACAATAAATAACAAGCTATAGGAGTGCAGAGTATAGTCAGGGTATAAAAATGTATTGCAATGGATGCTATTATAGAAGTGGAGGAAAACAAGGCCACCTGGGGTGTTTTGTTGTTTATGTCAGCGTGGCATTTTAATGAGGCAAGAAGAGTAAGTGTTTTTATAATTACCTGCAGTGCAATATCCCTACCAGAAGCAAATCTGTGGTTTCCTTAATAAGTATTAACAGACATCTAACAGCTACCAGGTCAGCTTGGCAGGTACTGGTGAAGAAAAATCACACATCATGAACTGTTTTTTAGACTACAATACTATGCCAGTGCAATGTTTTAAAACCTGGACTGACTGACTGGGTGCCATGGAAGCCAGCTGTGAATGCAAAACTGACACTTTTAACATCATTTAGAGGGCACGTGGTAAACTTGTTGACAAGTATTTTCCTGTTTAATACAGTGGCCCCTAAAGACAAAGAAGGACAAACAAGAAGAGCTCCAAAATAACAGTCAGGTGACAAAAAAGGCAGAAGAAAGTTTGCACAGGACTCTATGCAGTGCTATGAAAAAATAAGTATACCCTTACTGCTTTCATAAAATTTAGCAGGGTAAGTAGCAGCCAGGTGCTGGTAATCAAATGCACTTGATTAACTGGTCATTAGCCAGTGTGACCACCAGCTTGCTGGTCTGAGGCGTTTGTGTGTGTTAACACAATCTCACAGTCTTTCCAGGAGTGGACATCCTAGCAAATTCACCCCGAGGTCATACTATGCAGTGCCCAGAAAAACTGCAACAATCAAGAGCTACATCTCAGACTCTACAGGCCTCAGTTAGCATGATAAATGTTAAAGTTCATGACAGCATAAATAGGAAAAGCCTGAACAAATATGGCTAGTGAAGATTTGGGCTTGTTTTGCACCCACAGGACTTGGACACCAAACATGAACTCTTCTGTATGCCAAGGTATCCTAGAGTCAAATATCTGTCCGACAGATGGGTCAAAATTAGGTCATGCAGCAGGACAATGATCCTGATCACGTCACTAAATCTCCAAAATTATGGCTGAAAAAGAAAATACACAAGGTGCTGCACTGACCAGCTCAAAGTCCAGACCCCAACCCAACTGAATTGCTGCAAGACCTCAAGAAAGCTGTGTATCAACGAATGCCCACGAACCTCATTGAACTGAAGCAATGTAAAGAAGAGTGGGCAAAAATTCTTCCAAAATAATATAAAAGACTGATAAAGCCATACAGAAAATCATTACTACAAGTTATTGCTTATAAAGGTGGTTCTACAAGTTATCAAATCGTGGGGTGTACTGAGTTTTTCACAGGACTGTGAAAACTTCTTTTTACATTACTGTATGTTGGAGGGGATACATCACCCCCAAATCAGAATCAGAATCAGAATACTTTATTAATCCCTGGGGGGAAAATCCTTTAATATGCCTTGCTTAAATATTTAAAGGTAGCTTGTGATAAATAAGCATAAATAAGCTTTTTTTTTTTTTAAATTGGATGTATTTTTTCCATGATTGCATTTTTAATGGTAATTTGTCTTTAGGGGCCAGTTTATTCAAGAATACAGGAAATACAGAACAGCATAAAAATAAATTTAGAATTGTTTTTTGGGCCGCCTGAGTAACGTGAGTCCAACAGTTTTTCTCCTTTTTGCTCATTTTTATAGTCTCCACCAAACTGTGTTGAAAGCATTTCATGATTTAGTGGCTAAATAATCTGTCTGCTTGTAGTCTGGTGCTTGTAAGGTCATATACACTAGCATTTAAGAGCATTTTCTCTGAAAGCTGCTTCCGACACAGTGATAACAGAGAGGAGACCACTAATGCCATCAGCCTGAAAAAGCTAAACAGTGAGCTGAAGTATTTAGAGCTGCATGATTATTCTCTCTGGGTTTGCCACTGGTTTCAACCACTATCACATACAGATAGTGAGCAGTAAATTCTTAATAGAAAACAGTGATGTAAGCCATTTTAAGTAAACCTAAAAGGCAAACTAAGACATCACTGGAGTCCATAGGGGTATGCTGATGCTGGTATAGGTGAACAATTTCACTGTGGGCCAACTGAGGGTTAGACAGCATTTCTCATAACGTCATTCTATTCCTTTAAACCACAAAAAAAAGACTAGAAATACAGGCGATATAGGCTTCTACATCTATTAAGCTGACTTCAACTGTACGGCTGCTTCGGAATAATTACAATCACAGTTTTAGCATCACTTTCTTCATATGTTGTGAGGCTTTGTGAGCATTTTAATAGCATGAGGCATAAAAAAACAGCTTTAAGAAAATAGCAGTCCTGTACAACGATTTTAGTCGGGACTGGAGCCAAGGGTTGGCCAAGGGTGGCCAACCATTTAAGTTTTAATTATTTGATGAACTTTATCAATATCTAAAAAAAAAGAACAGAAGTTTTAGTAACCTTTACAGATAATTTTTCATAATAAGCTAAGGGTTACAAAAATATCCTTGTGGTGTACTTTTCATTGCAATTATGCCTGCACAGGCAAATGATAAGAATGACAAACCTAATATGTAAAAATAAAAATATTCTGGCTCCACCACTGATGTCAGCACCAAATTATTAGTTATATAGTGTATCTTAAGGCTCCAGCATGTTTTTATTTTTCTTAATGTCAAAGCATTGTTTATCTATATGGCTTCAGTACAAGTGGTCTATGCATAGTGTATATATTAAAACATTTGTCAAAAATCCTTCGAGATAACAAACCTGGGTGGTTTTTAAAAATCTCTGTGTGCCAAAATATCCACCAACGTATGATCACGCTCTCTTTGGCTAACAGCTACTTTGTGTTGATTTTTACAGCGCTGGGTTTATGTTTTTGACATTTAGATACTCAATCAGGCTGTGAAATTCAGGATGTGATGTAACGAGATCTTTCACATTCAGTCAGCATGCGGTAACTACACCACCTCCACATAGTTGGCTGGGTAAAGCCCCTCCCACCCACCGTCCTTCATCCCCCGACACCAGCCTTGGTCATCCTCATCCTCGATCTTCAGAAACTCCTCGCCTGCAGGGAGGAAGAAAAATATTCATATTTATATTATTTCTTTTTAAAAATGGGGGTCATTAAACTTGCAGTTACGTTCTTGATTAATCCGTTGCTTTTTTGTTTTGACCATTGTAACTGTGCCAGCAGCTGTTATGAAATCAGATATGTTCCACAGATGGACTGGTACTTATATAGCGCTTTTCTACTATAACTGAGCACTCAAAGTTGTTTTTTTACTACAAGCCTTATTCACCCATTCACACACATTCATACAGCGCTTTATCCTGTGCCTTTAACTATCGTGCACACATTCACACTCCGATGGATGCATCGGGAGCAATTTGGGGTTCAGTGTCGACATTTCGATATGTAGCCTGGAGAAGCCACGGATCGAACCACCAACCTTCCTGTTGGAAAATGACCCGCTCTACCTCCTGAGTAACATTTATACCTCATAGTACTGGCACATAAATCATGGTAATGTATTCTGTTCCATGATGTTGTTGCTTTTACTTACAGAAATTGCATTTCTGTAATGTCACCATAACATCTGGCCTCAACCCCCCCACCCGATGACAGTCTTAAAGGTTTAGAGTACCAATAACACGGACAGTGACTGCAATAATCTTGCAGTGTGCAGTCTTCACCTGCGTTAAAAGACAGCTCATCCGTCTCCTGCCCGACATAATCGTACAGAGCTCTTACTCTCACTCCTCCAATCATCACACTATAGGACAAAAAAGAGAGAGGAAGATATGAAGGCGAAAAAGATAAAAAAATCTACACAATATCCAACTGGTGTATACAGGCGATACAGAAAATTAACACACCAAAGTTTTTCTAATGTTAAACAGTGAGACAGCAAAAAATCATTACAAAACTTTTTCACATTTAATATAACCTATAAGCTGTGCAATTAGATTGCAAAAGAAACAAATCTGTTAGGTGTAAAATATAAAAAAATGTACAATAAGCTTGTTGCATAAGTGCTCATCAGAAAAATCTGGTATTTGAACAGGGGTGTGTTCAATTTCTAGATCCACTGTAAATGTAGTGTGCAATAAGAGTTACATTTGGGCTAAATATCCTCACCTTTTCTCTATTGTTCCTTTCTTTTCCACTTCTTTCTTCCCTTTTGTGGTTTTCTTTTCAGGTGACCATTCCTGAAAACCATTTTAATAAAAGTACTGTAAGCAAACAGCATAGGATTAAACCTCAAATTCTGAATGTACAGTAAACGGAAATACCTGGAAGTGAGGCCAGTCAGTTGGCATGCCAGGCCCGTGGGTGTTTTTCCACCAGCGAAGGTCTTCTTGCTCATCGATGGCCATCAGTTTGTTGTGGAGCTCGTTGTACACAGCCCTCACCCTAAACGACAAGCGGCGGATAAATAGGAGAATAAAAAAATTTATCTGCTGACTGTTAGTAATTTCCAGGAAAATAATGTTTTGCCTAAGAATTTGCTGGAAGAAGTTGTTTCTCTTGTAACAATATGGATTATCAAACACAGGCATGCCCTCACATATGAATTTCAGACAATCTGGGGAGAATCGGGCCATGATATTTTCCACAGCTCTTTTTTCACGTGTAGCACACAGCTTCAGACATGTTCACACTATTGGAAATATCTGGAGTGGTTTAGTTAATGGAGGTGCCATTTTGTTGAAAGTATGCCTCACGATACATCATAATCAGCATGATAATAATAAACCCAGTGATCAGGAATATATGTTGCCATTTTTAAAAATGATGATACAATGCCTATAAAAAGTATTAACCCCCTTGGATGCTTCACCCTTTTATTGCTTTAATAAATAAAATAGTGGTCAATATAACTTGACTTTTTTTGACAAGAATTTGCAAAAAGCTTCTGTCACATCAAGGTGAAAACATAGTTTTACAAATTAATGTTAATTAATTATAAATACAAAGTGTAAAATAAATGTTTGCATATTCATCCCCTTTAAAGAGACTGATCTAATTCAACAGAGGTCCAGCTAGTTGATTTCAGCAGTGTCACAGTTAGTGAAATGGAGATCACCTGAGTGCAGTTGATTTGAGTCAAGTGATTGTAGTCTAAAAACACCCGTGTCTAGGAGGTCCATTCTCTGCTTCATCAGTATTCCTGCTACAATTGCAACATGAGGACAAAAGAAAACTCCAAGCAACTCAGAGAAAACATCACTGAAAAGTATAAGTCAGGAAAGGGCTACAAAAAGACTTCCAACTCACTGGACATCCCACCGAGTTTAGTCAAATCCATCATTAACGAATGGAAGGAGTATGGCATTTGTCTAAATCTGCATAGAGCTGGCCGTCCTCACAAAACGAGTGACTGGACAAGAAGAAGAACGATGAGGAAGGCCATCAAGACACCTATGACCACTCTGAAGGAGTTAAAAACTTCAGTGGCTCAGATGGGAATTACTGTACATACAACAAGTGCTGCCAGTCGAAGCTATGTGGGACAGTGGCAAAGCAAAAGTCACTGTTTAAAAAAGATCATATGAAATCACTCCTGGAATTCCCCCAAAGGCATGTGGGAGTATCCACGGTCAACTGGAAGAAGGTTCTTTGGTCAGATGAGACAAAAATTGGGCATATTGGCCATCAAACTAGACTCTATGTTTGATGATCACCAAACATTGCACACCACCACAAATACACTATCTCCACTATGAAGCATGGTGGTGGCAGCATCATGCTCTGGGGTTGCTTCTCAGCAGCAGGCCCTGGAAGGCTTGTAAAGGTAGAGGGGAACATGAATGCAGAAAAATATCACCAAATCCTGGAGGATAATCTGTCTGCAAGAGAACTACAGCTTGGGAGAAGATTTATTATCCAGCAAACAATGGCCCCCCAAGCATGTAGCAAAAGCTACACAGAAATGGTTCAAAGACAACAAGGTGAATATTCAATGGTCAAGTCAAAGCCTAGATCTTTATCTAATTGAGAATTTGTGGCTGGACTTGAAAAGAGCTGTTCATACCTGATCCTCAAGCAACCTGACATTGCTTGGGCTGTTTTGCAAGGAAGAATAGAAAAAAAACTGCAGTGTCCAGATGTTCCAGCCTGATTGAGATATATCCACACAGACTCACTGGTGTGATTGCAGCCAAAGGTGCATCTACAAAATACTGACCTAAAGGGGCTGAATATTTATGCAAACACTTATTTTACCTTATATATTTTTAATTCATTGACATTAGTTTGTAAAACTCTGTTTTAACTTTGACATGACAGAAACTTTCTTTGCATATTTTTGTTAAAAAAGCCAAATTATATTGACCATGATTTCATTTATTAAAGCAATAAAAGAGTGAAACATCCAGTGGGGGTGAATCTTTTTCGATGGCATTGTATAAATGTTGAAAATTATTTAAGCTTCTAGTTGGCAAATAATCTGCTTGCACTGACATTTTAGGCAAAGTGTTCCCCCAAATTAAGCAGATTAATATTGTATATAATTTCTCACATCCCCCTGTGGATCTGGCTTATTTTTTAAAGTAATTAAGTTGGCATTTTAGCCATTATTTCCTTTATTTGAGTGGAAGTGAGTCACTGATGTGCTAATATGTAGTGTAACAGCTTTTAATTAGTGTTAAATTAAGTCAAATTATTGATTTCAACATCCTTAACTCTAAACACACAGACAGGCACAAGTTGCAAGGGTCACAAATAACACAAACAGGTTCCACCTGTTTAACCACATACATCGATCTACTAATCAGCAGAGGCAACAACATTTTTCTAAACACTACACACAGAGAAGGCAAAATGGTTCACCTCTCATTACTGGTAATGTCCAGGTGTTTGTGGATGGAGAGGAAAGCCTGTTTGAGAAATACAATCCTCTTGCGCTCCTCATCCTGTGATTGGTCAAAGACGGACTCCATCTCCTCCATGTAGCGAGGAGCATAACGGTTCACCTCCTCTAGGACCTTCTCGTAGCGGGCACGGACCTGTAAATATTCCAAACCAAAGTCACAGATGAAACTTTAACCTGGGAAAACTTAACCTGACCTGTCAGTGATGTAGTAGCTCATCTGACTCACGGTCGTTAGAATTCACAGGCTATAGTAATGTGTGAAGTACAGACATTATAATGCCAGAAATAAACCCAATGATTATTCATATATAGATGACAGAGGAACATATGGAAAAGTGCCTGAAACACATAAGACACATAAACCTAAACATAATTTGGGTGAAGCCCCATTATGTGATCACTGTGTGTAACTTTCACTGGAATCTGACCAATAATGCAGGAGGGGTAGCAATTCTTGTGGCTTGTGAAAAGATGAATGGACAGACAGACGGACACTTCACTATGGCATAAGCATTTTTCCTTTGGTCAGACGAGCTAAAAAACAAAACAAAACAAAAGTAGGTTTCCTGTGGTTCTCAGTGTGAAAATGCTGCAAATATGTATCAAATTTCTCATTCAAACTTTTCTTTTTTACTAAAAAACAGATAAATTGATTATACAGCAAATCTGTGACTATACCAAAAACCACTGTCATTCTCATCACGCCAATTAACAAACCATGAAACTACCTCACCAAGTCCCAAACAAAAACAATTCAAAATAAGCTGGATTAAATATACTTATAAAACCACAAACGACAACATTACACCTCCCATCAGTTATACAGTCCATATAACTTTGAATCTGTCATTTTGATTAGATATAATACATAGCTTCTCCTGTTCCCAGTGGTGAAATAAAAAGTACCCTATGAAGTACATGTCATTCACGGTGGGATGAAACACAACAGGATACGTGCTGATACCAGCTTGCTTGTTTTTGTGTGTGTGTGTGTGTGTGTGTGTGTGTGTGCGCGCTCATGAAAAGAAGGCCAATTCTGGATTCTATTTGAAGAGAAAAGTCAGAAATCCCAGGCAGAATTTTCAACTGGAATGCCCCCTCGAGTCAGACTTCCCCACCAAGGTTTTTATAGTTAACTAAAACTAAATGTGAAACTAATTTTAGTTAACTGAAATAAAAATAAAAAATAGACTTTTGGTAAAAAATCAAAACTAACTAAAATGACATTATGCGCTCAGAAAGCTAAACTAAAATAAAAACATACAGGAAATGTTCTTAGTTTTTGTCTTTGTCAGTTGGATTAAATTTGGTCAGACAGCCTGTCTGATGAGGCTTTGATGCATCTGTTTATTGAGACTCAGGATGTCTACGTGATTGTGACACATCTGTCTTCATAAAGTATTGTATTTGTTTTGCAAATTCTGATCTAAACATCTTAAAACTTCCTCCGACAAATACCATCCATATTAAAATAATCAAACTAAATTAAAACTGAACATTTTCAAACAATGAAAGCTATACTGAAACGAGCAAACCCACTCTGAAAAACTAACTGAAACTGAACTGAACTGAAAACAAAAACTCAAAACAAAATAAAAACTAATTAGAAAATACAAAATTATAATTACTGTATTCCCCACTTGGAAAGTTGGAAAATCCACACCACCTCCAACTTCACCATCCAGGATGTGGATTGTGCGTGCAAACAGTAGTAAAATTGTAGAACTTGTAATCTTTACTACCACTGTTACAAATTTGTGACGTGCAAAATAAGACACACATCGAGCAACGACCAGGCTCTATCCATGAACATGCTGCAGCAGTGTTTTGAAGCACAAAAAAGCCATTGTGTTGTGTTGTTCTCCAGATATTGCTAGTGATGGATGACTTGCTCCACCTATAAATTCTCATGTCAAGTTGTCTGACAGCATCCTAACTGGAAACATCTCAAACTGACGTGAGATGTGCATGGCCAAACCTCTGCAACACCCAGAACATTCCAAGCTCTGTTACAGCCCTGGCTAACTCCACTCCTTCCCCCTTGTGAAATTTGGCTGTTTTATATGTTAACTAGTCTGTGCAGGCCCACTCTCCTGACTGGTGCTTGCACCTAGGGATGGGAGATACCAACGCTTTTCCTTGCGATAAAATACCATTAGTTGCTGGTACTTTTTCAACAACACGGATATCGATACCAATACTTTTTGCCCCTAAAGGAAAATCACAGGGGCAATATGAAATATGAATAAAACGCATGAACATGAATACTTGAAAGAAATGCTTAGAAAATGATAATAAAATAGATCTATTAGTAAATAAAATAAAAATAGAATTAAAAAAACATTATAATAAAATAATCAAACTTCAAATTAATACAAAATTGATTACATTTCTTAAACTTAAAGATCAACATAGTGCTCAAGAATCTGCATTAAACCAGTTAATTATCATAACACAACATCATCATTACCAACATGAGCAGCAGCATCCTCATCAGCAGCAATAGCACCATCATCAGCAACAAAATGCAAAATGATCAATTCTCTCATTTTTATTCCACTTAAAGAGAATTCAGACATTGACCTTATTCTGACTTCTCATCATCCTTTGTGTGAAACTTGCTGTCACTAAGCAGGCACCAGTGTTATTCAGTAAAACCAGCTAATGCTCATTGGTCTTTTCTTTCTTTTACTTACTAATAAAGCTCGGAGTGAGCTCAGACGCTGAGCAGCGGAGTGAGGATTGAGGCAGTGCTTGACTGAAGCTGCACAGTGAACCTTTGCCTCTGACAAGCTGTCATAATCATGTAATAAGGGCTACTTTTCACACATAAATTGAATCCCTAAAACTCTCAGAAGTGAAAACAAATTGCACCTTTTGTATTAGCACAGTGGTATCACAATATTTTGAAGAATATCGTTCCAAAATATCAACTGGCGGGTATTGAAGTATCGATACCAGATGCTACAAAGCATTAAACATGGTCCTGTCCCAACGTTTTCAAGATGTGTCGCTGTCATCAAATTCAAGCTGAGCTAATATTTTTCAGGAAATAGCAAAATGCCTCACTTTCAGCATTTAATGATTTTTTTTAATGTTATCTTGTGAATTAAATATTGGTTTATGAGTTTAGCAAATCATCGCATTGCATTTTTATTTACATGGTACACAACATTCCAATCTTTTTGAAATCGGGATGGTATAATTTGTGCCAAATCACATATGCAGATTTTTTTCCGCCTGGGGGAAAAAGGGAGCAGCCAAAAATACCTCCTCTTTTTTCTTCTTTTGATACTTGGGATAGTCAGTTTTAGCTTTTACACTTGTGTTAAAAGTCACTTTCAGTTTTAATTGTATTGGTTTGAGCAGCAATCGCCCACCCTGCACTTCTGGTTTTCTTTTCTCTACTTTGTTTAAAACCATAAAGTCATACTTAACTCTTAATAAACCTTTTTTCCTCTGGTTTATTAATGTTACTCCCCTTTCCATTAGTGAGCCATTTATGGAGAGTCAGATTCCACGAACCACCCCAGCCATACCCTGTTCATCCTGCTGTATTTTGGTAGATGATGCAGTAGCCCCTGCCATACCACCAGACTTCTGAGCAGTTTCTCGTTTCTTTTCAGGCTGTGAGATTACTGAACTCATCCTCCACTTTACATTTTTAATGACTTAATTATATATTCATTCTAGTATAATTTTACTTTTTTATGATTAAAGGATGTATAATATCCCAAGAGCTGCATACAAACTAGGGATGCACTCACAGATAACTGCTCCTAGCACTACCTGGGGTCAAAAACTTCACAGCGTAATTCAGAAAAAACTTAAAGAAAGTTCAAGAAAACAAAATGAAAACCCAGTAAAAATAAGAAAGCAGTGACATTTGTCATGCACCTTCTCTGCCTCCTGTTGAGCCACTTCTCTCTCCTCCTGGATCTTCTTCTGTTTGTCGATGGCGACATCCGGGTTTCCCTGAGCATGGGCCTCTCGCTCTCTGGCTGCCTGCTCCTTACGGCTCACCTTATGGTATGCCCTTCTTGCTTTATCCAGCTGCAGACAAATCAAAATGTAGTTTTACTTCATGGCAACTACCATAGCAGATAGAAATACACTGATTACAATAAAACCAGGAGCCATGCAATCCACTTAAAGGTACTTCAGATACACTTAAAGTAAGGTGCACCTGAGTCCGAAAAGCACATTACTGATACTCAGAGTAAACTCATTTCTAAATAGTGATCCATTAGGTCCCTGTTTTCTAATTTAGTTCTTGAATTGAGGCCATTTATTTAATGAGAAACCATTTGCGATGCTGCAGTCACTTCTAGTACTTATGGAATAGTGACCCCCTAAGGGCTTTCATTTTGATGCAAAATTTTTATTTTCAATGCACGTCCCTTGCTGCTCTCAAATCACTGTAAAGTACAGATTCAAGTGGCTCATTGCTCCTGAATACATAAACTCTTCAGAACTGGATTTCATTCTTAAAGGTCACTGAAGTGTTGAATTGGGTGGGAAAATAAGAATGTGACAGAGAAAAGCTTCCAAAAACAAACATAAAAATGTTCTGACTACAGTAGCCTACCAGAGTCATACTCGGTGGATGTATGTAGCCATGGACTGTACATGAAAGCTATATTAATCCCCTCTAGTGGTCATAGAAACTGGACCCGAGCTTCCCTAGCATCGACTTAGACTCTAAAGGCATACTCTGCAGCTGAAAAATGAAGCCAACACAGAAGTAACAAAAACTGCAGTTTTTCTAGGTGCCACTAGAGGCTTGCTCTAAAAGTGAATCAGTCTCCATAGACTCTCATGTTAAAATATCCAACTTTACAGGATTAAAAAGCATCTTTACAGGCTTGCATTAAAGCAGTTTTGGTCTCTATGGGTAGTTTCTCCCCTCGTAACAACTCTGAGTGGGGTGATAACTTAGCACTCCACCCTTTAATAAGGTAACTTCAGGCTGCAACAAACAAACAAACAAACAAACAAATAAATAAATACATAAACAAGATGATGTCTGCAAAAATGCTTTAAAAATGTCCAAAACCAATGAGCGATGTACGTCACGCATTATCATGGCATCTTTTATACTGTCTGTACTGTCATTGAAAAAGAAGTACACCTTTACTGCTTCCATAGGTATTTGGAGCAGCCAGGTGCTGCTAATGAAACACACTTGTTTAAATTATCATCAGCTAGTGTGAACACCTCCATTATAGCAGAAGTCTGGGCAGTTTGCTGGTTTGGAGCATTCAGGTGTGCGTCAACACAATGCCACAATCATCCCAGGGCATTGCATCAAATTCACCCCAAGGTCAGACCATGCAATACTAAGAGAAAAGACCCAAGAACTCGACAGGCTTCAGTTAGCCTGTTAAATGTTAAAATTAATGACAGTACAATCAGAAAAAGACTGAACAAGTACAGCTTGTTTGGAAGGTTGCCAAGAGAAAGACTCTTCTATCTAAAAAGAACAGGGCAACACAGCTTAGGTTTGCAAAGTTGCATCTGAACAAACCACAAGACTCATGGAACAATGTCCTTTGGACAGACAAGACCAAACTGGAGATGTTTAACCATAATACACAGTGCTACGTTTGGTGAAAACCATACACAGCATTTAAGTACAAACACCTCATACCAACAATGAAGCACGGTGGTGGAGGGGTGATGATTTGGGCTTGTTTTGCAGCCATGGGACCTGGACACCTTTTTTTTTCAATGTTTATCTCATTCCTCAGCTTAGCAGCAGGGCTGTCAATTCACTTGACAGGATGCTGATGTAAAACACTGAGGTGGGTGGTTACTTCACTTTTGAACCTCTGCCTGTCTTTGAAGCCTACTATTTCCTGTGGCAAGCTATTCCATAGTTCCACTGTGGATGGCAGGAATGTCTTACTGTGGCTGGTTGTTTTTGATCTGATTGGCTGTAGAGCAGCAGTATGTAGAGATCTGAAGTGCCTTGTATCTCTGTGTGCTTTATATTTTTCTGGAAGTAGGCTGTTTAGCAGTGCTGGTACTTCTTGGTGGTATATACGGTGGAGTAGGGTAAGAGCACCAACATTCCTCCTTTGTTTCAGTAGCTGGATTTGGTTGTTGTTCAAGGTACCTTGAGGAAGGTTTATCTTGAGGGCCCTCCTTTGAATAGCGTCCAGCCACTTCAAGTGCGTAGGTGATTCTCCCATCCTGACTGTAGCAGCATACTCCATGGGTCATCTGACCATGCTTTTGTAGATGGTGGCCCTTTGTTCTGAATTCAGGTAAGGTGCTACCTTTCTCAGGAGACCTAGACGCTTGCCTGCATCTGTGGCCGTCTTCTTTACTATGTGTTTCCATGTCAGTTCCTGCTTGATGGTGGCACCTAGCAATTCTACTTCATCCACCATAGTGAGTGCTGTGTCCAAGAAGCTTAGCTGGGGATGATTTCTAGCTGCATCCTTCACGCTGCTTACTGGGATACTTTTACATTTTGCTGCACTGAAGAGGACATTCCACTTTGCTGCCCAGTTCTGGATTTCTTCCAGATCCATATTCAAGGATGCTGCTGCTGTGGCCCTTCCCTATCTGTTCCGTATGATGCTCATTACAGAAGTGTCCTCTGCATACAGAATTGCTGTATTGGACAACTTTTCTGGAAGATCATCAGTGTTGATTATTAATAGTACTGGGCCGAGGATCGAGCCTTGGGGAACTCCAGCATTGATACACTTTACTCCAGATGTCTTTCCATTGATGGTAACCTTCAGTTCAAGATCTGCCAGGTAGTCTTCTATCCATTTCAGGAGTACACCTCTCAAGCCAATAGCTTCTAATTTGGCCATACTCTGTCAAAGGCCCTGCTGATGTCCAAGCATATCAGTCTGCCTTCTTCCTTGCAGTCCTGACCATGACCTCCTCTATCTACCAAAGTATTCTAGAATCAAATATGAGGCCATCTGGTCGACAGCTGAAACTTGGTCAAAATTGAGTCATGCGATAGGACAATGATCCCAAGCACACCATCAAACCTTCTACTCTATCATTGAAAAAGAAAATAATTAAGGTGTTGCAATGGCCCGGTCAAAGTCCAGACTTTGAAATGGTAGAAATGCTGTGGCCGGACTTTGAGAGATAGCTGTGCATAAACAAATGCCTGTAAATCTCAATGAACTGAAGCAACATTGTGAAAAAAAAGGTGGGCCAAAATTTCTCCA
>VUQH01028704.1:14866-24872 GCA_015106775.1 Etroplus canarensis | reverse complement strand
CCCCATTGTCCATCGAGGGATCCTCTGTGGAGATCGTCCAGAGCACCAAATTCCTTGGTGTTCTTCCGGCAGACAACCTCACCTGGTCACTCAACACCAGCTCAATCTCCAGGAAAGCCCAACAGCGCCTCTACTTCCTGAGGAGGCTGAGGAAAGCCCATCTCCCTCCCCCCATCCTGACTTTGTTTTACAGAGGGACCATCGAGAGCATCCTGAGCAGCTGCATCACTGCCTGGTTTGGGAACTGCACCGTCTCGGATCGCCAGACCCTTCAGCGGATAGTGAGGACAGCTGAAAAGATCATCGGAATCTCTCTTCCCTCTGTCTTGGAAATTTACACCACAAGCTGCATCCACAAAGCAAACAGCATTGTGGATGATCCCACACACCCCTCACACACACTCTTCACCCTCCTGCCATCCAGGAAGAGGTACCAGAGCATTTGGACCCTCACAACCAGCCTGTGTAACAGTTTCTTCCCTCAAGCCATCAGGCTCCTCAATCACCCAGGACAGTACTACACAAAAGACCCCCTCACACTCACCCACACACACAAACCCAGGACTGCATAACACCACAAACCCTGTCTTTCTCTCTCAAACACACACTCACAATCTGCTCTACCTCATCTGCGGCTACTGCACATCACTTCTTTTATTGTGCCTTCTTGTGTACTGTTTTGCACAATCTTGGGTTTTTGCACTATGTTCATCTGATCTTTGCATTGTTTGCAACTATTGCACCACGTTGCACTTTATTTATTTATTCTAAACTGTTCTCAGTATGTGTCATATGTCTATATGTTTATGCTGCACCAGGTCCCAGAGAAACGCCACCTCATTTCACTGTGTTCTGTGTCAGCTATATGTGGTTGAAATGACAATAAAGAATCTTGAAGGGTTGCGTCAGGAAGGGCAGCTGGCATAAAAATCTCTTGGGGAGAATACAAAGGAGCAGCCAGAGAGAGCGCGAGAAGCGAGCGAGAGATTATTGAGTATTTGTAACAAAATGCAATTTCTCACCTGGGATTAATAAAGCATTCTGATTCTGATCCTGATTCTCTTTTGACAGTTAGATAGTAAAGGTTGCCGACCCATGGTGTGGAAGAACTTGACTGGCCCACACAGAGCCCTGACCTCAACCCCAATTGAAAACCTTTGAGATGAACTAGAACAGGGATTGCAAGCCAGGTCTTCTCATCCAAAATCCAAATGCTCTTTGGGAAGAATGGGCAAAAATTCAGACAAACTCTACAATCTTGCAAAGAGCTTTCCCAGAAGAGTGGAAGCAGTCATAGCTGTGAAGGTGGTGGGGGGAGCTACTCCATATTAATGCCTATGGTTTTAGAATGAGAGTTGAAGTCTCAGAAACATGAAACCATTAGAACTTTGTAGCAGGCCCATACCCATCTCTGTAAAGGACCGGGCACAGCGGGGACCTGTGAAACCTCAGCAGCCTTCGCCTGTCTCCTCTCACGACCCGTCCGCTACACCCATAATTCCCCGCGTCAGGACAAGATGGAAGAGAGCAGCGGCCGCCGGAGAACAATGTTTTGGCAATAAAACTCCGAAGCGGCGAATATAGAGAGACTACGGGCACGTTTCAAACCAACTGCGGTCATGCGTAGGTGAGTGGGACGCTAAACGGGCTTTTAACCGTGGCGATTTTGCGGCGTTTTGTCGAGATTTAGGCGAATGATCGCACGGTCGGGTGCAGACGGGGAGACGCACGGAGCGGCAGCATCATTGTTTCTCCTTTCGGGCCGTAATGCGGGTTTTCACACGGGGCAGCTAGCGGCTAACCAGCTAGCTCATGGCAGCTTGATTGTTATAAACACAGCTGCCGCGAAGGCTGCGGTTTGATTTAGCTCGCCTCGTTAGATCGAGGAGGGAAGGATTCGGTGTGTGAGTGTATTTGCGACTAAAGTTAGCTATCAATAAACGGAGCGCCAGCGCTGCTCGCAGCCAGACAGATTTGATTTCACGATCGTCATCAAAACTGAGGAATTGGGGAATGAGCGTTTGGTCCGCCGAGCTCACCTCAAAGCCAGCGTGCTGTTAGTTTCACATTAATGCCTGGCCTTTTTTAAAATTTGCATTCCCCTTCTTTATAGTGCTTTCCTACTTCTTTAAACTCCGTGAAAATGGTAAATATGCACCTTGATGCCATTAAAGCAAAGGTTGTGTTTTAGCATAAGCTAACCTGATAGCAACTCTAGACAACACGCTATAAGGGTTCATTTCTTATCTAATTAGGGGTTCTTGACTTCGAGCCTCCTAACTCTGGGTGCTGTTGTGACTTTTACTTGAGTGACGGATTTTCGTTTCACACGGTTGTTTTGAGGTGCGTCGTCTGACTGCTAACTATGCTAACTGGCTGGCTAACTATTATGCATCACAAAAGCTCATCCGCTTTCTGTCACGTAGCCAAACGGTCAGCTGGTGCCGACTAAACAATTCACCTCATTCCACTTGTGCTCCGGTACCGCGGCACCTACAGTCACCCGACTGCGCCAGCGTAAAATGGCTCAAATGTCTGGCAGGATTTTGACCTAAATATCGTTTGTTTTAGGCGAGTGTGCTCAACCGATTAATTTGCCAATACTGCAACCGATGCCCCCCAGCTTTTGCACTCATGCTGGGTTATTAGTCAAAGATGACACGTGGTGTGGGTCCAGCGTGCATCAAAGTGGGAAAACAATGGGAATGCACGTCTGAGCTATGATTTTAATTTGGCTGCAGTCCAAGTCACATGTAGTGCAAGATGTAGAACAATAAATGAGGAGGGGTTCAATATTTCAGATGCAACCTGTTTTTTTTCTTGCTGGTATTAAATAAAAATGTTTAGTGGTTTACTCATTTGTCTTGTATGCAAAAGATTCTTGGTACAATTCCAGGTACACCATGGAGGGTTGCGTCAGGAAGGGCATCAGGCGTAAAACCTCCACCACATTACAGTTCTGACCCCTCGGGGTAAATACAAGGCAGCTGCTGAAGGTTTCATAGAAGAACAGAGGTTATCGTATCATGCAAATGTTGTACCTTTCCACTGCTCCCTTGTATTCTCCCCAAGTGGTCGCCACAGCAGATTAATCCACACTAGTAATTTGGCAGAGGTTTTATGCCGGATGCCCTTCCTGACACAACCCTCCATGGTGAGAGGGGCTTGTGTCCCCACCTGGGATTGAACTAGGGACATTTTGTTTGTAAGGTGAATGCACAAACCACTACACTACCTGGAACACTTATCGTATCATGCATATACAATACAGTATTTTGCATGGCACTATTGTATCAATACAGGCATACCAAATATTGAGCACCTGTTACAAATACTGCAAATACAGATTGAACGTTTTGGGTACTAGAATAATAAAATCCCCTTTTTTTGCTTGGTCCACTTATATAATCTACATATATTTTCAAATTTGTCAGTTGCTGAATGGGTGCATAATTTTTGTTGTGCAAGTTGCACTCTTCAAAATACATGTAATGGTACAGTATAACACACATGTTTGCATTTAGCTAAATTGGACGAGACTGTAATAGAAGTGTTTTTCTTAGTCATTTATGACAAGTTTCAGTTAGTGTGCTCATGTGGCGACCCCTTGGGAGAAATACAAGGGAGCAGCTGAAGGTACATGGCAGGTTTCAGTTATAGTGTTTGTCAGTCTGTCTGCTTCACAATCTTATTTTGCAGAATTAAAAATTACTGAAGTCAGAGTAACCAGCTGAAACTTTATCTTATTAGATAGAACAGATTTTTACAAAGTTTACCTTTGGGGATTTAATTTGCAGTTGGGAAATTGGTGATAAATCACATTTTTCTGTAGTTCTCAGTATATCTCAAAATGTTACATTTTCAATAATATCATATTGTGGGGTCTCTGCTGATTTCCACCTCTAATATTTCCATTTGCGGCCCTCATTATGTGTGCTGTAGAAAGTGAGGTTGTTTTTTTTTTAATAGGAGATGTCTTGTGATATTTTCTCTGTGGAAACTATTTGTATATTTTTTGTAAAGCATTAAGGTTTTCACTTACTGAACCCAGTTCTGTTAGTTAAATACTTGTCAATTTGGTAATAAATGTGAAGCACTGGGAAAGCTCAGGGGTCATTGTAGTCCACACAGAACACACTGCAAAGCCTTTATAGTGGAGCTTTAACAATTACTATATGATTCAATGGGCTGGAATTTAAAACTGTAACTTGAGTTATTTTCATAAAGAAGTAAAATTAGCTCTTCCTGCTCAAATGTGTATATTTGCTGAGCTGAATGTTTTAGTTTATTTTATCTTGAAAAATAGGAAACAAAATATGTTTTGTGTTTTTTAATTATTGGTTGAAACTTCTTGGAGATTACATGATGCATTTTCCACCACTTACTGACATTGTGTAAATCGGATAACTTGTCAATAATTAAGAGATCAATAAACTGGTAATCAACAATAAAGGATGAGTTGCAAGCCTGTTGTGTAGCTGTCACTGATCATGGAGGTGATACTGTGATAAATATGCCTTTCTTGTGCGTGTTATCAGTATGTCTTCTTATCTGTTCTCTCTTTCAGGATATTCTCCTCCTGCATTCCTTTTTAGATTAAGTATCCTCCTTTTCCCCTGCACAAAGCAAACCTACCACCATGAGTATTATTCAGGACAAGATAGGTAATGAGTTTTTGCGAAATGGAGGCATGGACCCCAATTTTGCACCAGGTATGCTTATGTTCAGCCATTTGCCACCAGTCACCAGTTTTACACGGCTGGCCTCCCAGTCTGTTATGGGCGACCTGCCTCAGGAGATGATTCTGAAAAAAGAGCGTGACTCACCTCCAGAACACCAGGGTACTGCTACTGCAAACACTGGGGGCTTCCTTCACAGCATGGGCATCAAGCAAGAGCGGCCAAGTGAGCTGGATTACCGTATGCCCCTCTATGGCGTGGGTGGAACACAAGGGGTGAACTGTGGTGGAGGGGGCGTGGGGAAGAGCGGTACTGACATGCCAGATATGTCTTTTGCAACCCACCACCAGAATCACCAGAACATGCTCCTTCATGACCTCAGCCTCAGCAATGTTCGTTCGCTTGGAGAACCGGTGAGAACGGGTTACGGTTTCCAGTTTACTTATTTCTGCTTGGTTTCTTCCTTTTACTTGCGGAGCAAGCGTTGTAATATACTTTTTTAATCTATAGAGCCTTGCTGACTCTGACAACACTCACTGCTTTTATCACTTTTCTGTTAACTGTGGTATACTTTTTGTGTTTGCCCTTAGATGTCTGAGAGACAAGTTAAAGAGCCAAAAGAGTCCTCAGGTAGAAGAGGGCGAAAGAGTAATGGGGATGGACAGGGAGGCAAAGCTCGAAGGAAACGCAGTGATGCTGCAAAGGTCAACCACTTTATTAATTTCTTTTATTACACTAGAAAATTGTGTTTTTTTAGTTGAAAGGTATCCTAAACTGTCAATTCAAGCCAATAGAATACTGCCTGTTCTCATGGTTTACTCCTTTTAGGGCATGATGGTGGATGGAGATGGAGCCTGCCTATCCCCCAACTCGAAACCACATATCTGTGAGCACTGCAGCGCTGCCTTCCGCAGCTCCTACCACTTGCGTAGACACGTGCTCATTCACACAGGTGAGAGACTTTCGCTGCTTCTTCGTGCTTTATTTTTGTCTTTAGTCTCCATATTTTTAAAGAAGGAATAGATTTAAATTATGTCTCTCAGTTAAGATATAATGTTCACTTTGCTAATCAGAGCTTTAAAGCTGTAAAAGCACTGATGAGACGCAGACAGAATGATGAGGAGCAGAACAGAGAAAGCTGCATGAGGCAGTGTCTGCTTCCCTTTGCTTTGTAACATAATGTTGTTTCCAAATGTAACAATCTCCCAGTTATCTGTTGGTTATACATCCTCAGATCAATTTCAAGACAATTGAAAGGTGTGACTGGGGACAAGGACATGCTACCAATACTAGAGAAATGAAATGTAGGATTTATGATCAGTAAACATACCACTCTCCCATTCACCATGAATGCTTGGGGCCTTTTTTAAAACCAGACAGCCGCTGAATCCAGGGCTGACTCAATGATTAGTCATTTATATCTGGACATCTTAGTCATTCTCTTTGCTGGGAATTCCTCACTTAGCTCTTTAAACTCGAAGTCATAAAAAGTATAAAGGAAAAGCCAACTCTTTTTTTCCCCTAACATGATTTTGTTTTTAAACCTTTCCCTTGCTTTGCCATCATTTTAGACATGGGGAAAACAATGCTCTTTTTTTAAAGTCTGTTTTTGTAATTGGGCCTTTGCTATTCTGTATCTCCAATGCAGTTATACAAAGTTGTTTGCTAATATATAGTGTAATACTGGTTTGTACATCAGTCTCACTGGGTTATGTTTGTGTATTTATCCCCCTGACAATACCACAGATTTTATTGCGATTATATCATGACTACAGTTATCTCGCAGGCCGGGCTTTAATTAATGTGATGAGCGGATGGTTGTACTCTTGGTTGCACAGGTGAGAGGCCTTTCCGGTGCAGTCAGTGTAACATGAGCTTCATTCAGAAGTATCTGCTCCAGCGACACGAGAAAATTCACAGTGGTGAGTTCCTGCACTAGAGTCATAATATACTGAAACATTTTGAAATAAATGCCTTTACAATAACATGTTTATTTAGTAAACTTGGTTGGAATACCACATGTCCTGATGCTGTCACTGTTGTCTTTTGTAGGGGAAAAACCTTTCTGCTGTGACCAGTGTAACATGCGCTTTATCCAGAAGTACCATATGGAGAGACATAAAAGAACACACAGTGGCGAGAAGCCATATCGCTGCGATACCTGCCAACAAGTAGGGGCTTTGTCTGTTTTCTAGGTGGCTGTATGTTGTGTTCAGTGGTTATGGCCGAATCTTTACCTCTATTAAAATTTCAAAATTGAATTTTATAACTAATTCTGTCTTTTAGTGGAAGCTAACCCCATATTTATTTCTTTTAGTTTTTCTCAAGAACAGACCGGTTACTGAAGCACAAACGAACTTGTGGAGAAGCCATAAAGAAAGGCCTAGACCCAAGCATGCTGGAGCTCAGTGAAGCAGACCTAGGCCAAGGCAGCTATTCACTCACTCAGGGAAACTCTACCACCTCTGGACGTAAGAGAGCAAAGTCCAAAAGCGGTGAAGGCAGTGAACGCAAGAGAAAGAAGAATGCCTCAGCGGCAGCAGCGGCATCTTCCGAGGGGATGGCCCGTGACCTCGGCCTGCAAGACTTTGGCATGGAACACCCATCAGGCTCTGATCAAGCCATGCAAGGACGTACTCCCAAATTGGTCTTTAAAAAAGCTGGCCGCAAGGGACTTGATAAGGGCCTCCTTTCTCTGGAAGACGGTTCAGATGGACAAAAACTATTGGGCCAGAAGCCCAGCTCCATGGATCACGTGGAGGGTTCTGGCTTAGACAACATGGGTCTACTACAGGGACCCGGGGGCAACAAACAGGGGCCCACCACCAGCAGCAACTACGATGATGCAATGCAGTTTGTGAAAAAGCGGCGCTACCTCCACGCAGTTAACAATGATTTTGGAGCTGGCTCACTGCACATGGCATCCCAGGGCAGTAGTGTAATACAGGGTTCCCTGGGGCCTGAACCCACACTGGCCATGCTAGACTCCTCGCCACTGGAATTGAAGCATGACAAGTCAGGCATTCCAGATGAGGTACTGCAAAGCCTGCTTGATCATTATAGCCATAAGCCAGAGGGAACACACCACCATGATGTGACTTTTGACCTGCCAGACCACCCACACCATGTAGACCTTCAGCCAGCAGCTCCCGTTACCCCAGAGTTAGAGGATGACTCGCCCAATGGTGGTGACAAAACAGCAGTGATGACTGAGTACTCAAAGTTCCTCCTGCAGGCCTTGGAACGCACCAGCCATAGTGGACCCTTCCCCAGCCTTGGTGCAACAGGGCCTTTCCCACTCCTCTCTAGCAATTCCAGTCCCACAGGGCCCCTGTTCTCTGATAAACATGTGTACACCACATCTCCACTGGATTGTGGCTACCCACCTGCTGTCTCCTCCCCTCTCCCCATCGCTGCTCCTTCATCATCCTCTTCTTCATCCTCCTCCAAGTCCCACTATGGTATGCTCGTTGGATCCCCATCCCAGACGGGCTACCACCTCAGCTTGGAATCTGCTAGTCACCAGCAGCTGACTCCATCTCAGGAGCTCACCGAGCAGTTGGAGAAACAGCACTCACCTGGCACCTTCAACCTACCTCCCCAGGACCTTCCTGCCCCGGCAGAGAGCTCCAAGGGGCAGCAGTCCAAGGCTGGAGGAAGCGCTCCAGCACCCACAAATGGCTCCACCTACCCAGACCTGTCCCCACTGAACCCCCCTAAAGAAACCACATACCAGATTGAGAACTTTGCCCAAGCCTTTGGCTCTCAGTTCAAGTCAGGACGCCGGACCCCACTGAGCTATGGCAGTGATCCTGGGACAGAGGTTGACCATCGAATACGGACTCCAGTGTCAGAATTCTCAGGGTATACCAGTTTGTTAGCTGACGTCAGTGAGCCAGTGAGTACAGGATCAAAAACCCCGACAAGCCAAAGTTTCAGATAAGGGTCAAACGAGGTGTATCTAAGTAAGGGGCTGTTCTGTTACTGTTCATATAGTCCCTGTCACCATCCTAATTTTGTTCTTGTAGCAAAGTTTTGTTTTGTTTTTTTTGTTTTTGTTTTTTTTTTTTAACACTGCCATTAAATGTTAATACAAAAATGACCAGGGAGGGTCTTCCATGGCCTCAAATGCAATTTTTTAAAGTATTCTCATTTTTATGTAGTTGCTTGATTTCTGTTAAAAAGTAGTGATTTTGATATGGACGTATCGTAGATTTAAATGTAATTTAAAACATTTAGAGGGTAGCTATGAACTTTTTTTTTCTTCTTCTGTACCCTTGTGTTTTACCAATCATCATACAGTTGTAAAGTAATAATAATGATGATTTCAGTAATAATAACATTTGTGTCAGGGAAAGGCCCAGCTTTCAAATGGCAAAAAAGTATATATTGTCTGTTACAAGAAACGTATTAACTCAGGAAAATAGGCAAAATTGTGTAATAAGACTTTGTATTATGAGATGCAATTAGCACAGTTTTTACAGGTGTTCTTGAGACTACAAAGCTTTGATATTGGGGGTTTTATTTAACTTGTCAGAACAACAAATTACAACAGGTGATCGTGTTTGGTTTCTTCTGCGTGTAGCTTTGTCGAGATTATGGTACTGTTTTGTCAATGTGAAGACATTCACATTGTTTTTGAGAGCCACGTGTCCATCAGTTAGTATGATCTGTAGCAGAGTTTAGTGCATTGTTTTCACACAACACTGAAGTGAAGAGGATGGTTCAAAGTCACTGATTTGCCAGTATCAGTTGATGAAGCCTGTATAACCATACACTCCTCTAATCATGTGCAACAGTTTGGTTGTAGAATTAACTGTGCGTCCCTGTTACAGCTGTCTGTTTCAGAATGCAATGAACACCGATTGGTGGTTTTTTCATTATGCTGTTGCAGAAGTGATTTTTCTGTTTTTGAACGAGTCACCACTTTTCTACTCCACTCCTTGCTGTACCTTTTTGTGTCAATGAAATCAAGCACTTTTTTAAACAAATCATCATTGGAAACAACAATAACCCATCCAATTTGCATATGTGAGACGTCATTATTATGCTAATGGTTATTAATATTATTTTAAAAGGAGAAAACTGTGAATGGGATTTGGGAGGGAGGGATAAAGGGTGGTATGGTGGGTGGGTAAATGGGAGGGAGGTGAGGGCTGGGTTATTTGATGGGCTTTGATAAGGGTTGACTAGGCATGACCATGGGCATTTAAATGTATTTTGTTGCTTCTCCTCAAGGATAGAAGGTGGGGTGGGTGTTTTTTTTTTTTTTTGTTGGTTTTTTTTTTTTTCTTTTTGGTTTTTTGTTTTTTTTAAAAAAGTTTTTT
>VUQH01028699.1:11530-39231 GCA_015106775.1 Etroplus canarensis | reverse complement strand
ATGCAAGGGACAGGGTGAGATGAAGGCAGATGATCCACTGTGGCGACCCCTAACAGGAGCAGCTCAAGGAAGAAGAAGAAGAAGAAAAAAGAAGATATATTTAAAGTAGAGTGGATTTTCATTCTGTTGTAGTGGAACATAGCAGACACAGGACAAATGTAAACTCTGAACACAAATTATAACACATTTAGCCCATTTAGTGTGACAACTGGAAATATTAGCATATTTCTCAATCAACCAATTCATTGGCCACTTAATTAGATACACCTTGCTAGTACCAGGTTGGACCCCTCTTGCCTTCAGAAATGCCTTAATTATTAATGGCATTGATGCAACACAGTAGTGGAAATGTTCCTTAGAGATTTTGGTCCATACTGACACAATGGCATCCCAGTGCTGCTGCAGATTGATTGGCTGCACATCAATGATGTGACTCTTCCATTCCAACAGATCCCTCTATTGGATTGAGATCTGGTGTCTCTGGAGGCTATTTGAGTACAGTGAACTCACTGTGATGTTTAAAGATAACAGTCTGGGGTGATTTGAGCTTTGTGACATGATGTGTTGTCCTGCTGGAAGCAGCCATCAGAAGACAATGTTGTCAAAATGGGATGGACATGGTCAGCAAAAATACTCTTACATGATGCTCAACTGCTACTAGGGGGTCCAAAGTGTACGAAGAAAATATCCCACACACTATTACACCACCATTAGCCTGAACTGTTAATACGAGGCAGGATGGATCCATGCTTTCATGTTTCTTTACAATGAATTCTGACCGTACTATTCAAATGTCGCAGCAGAAATAAAGACTCATCGGACCAGGCAATGTTTTCCCAGTCTTCTGTTGTCCAATTTTGGTAGGCCTGTGTGAGTTCTAGCCTCAGTCTCTTAGCTGACAGCAGTTGCAGCCAGTGTGGTCTTGTGCTGCTGTAGTCCATCTGCATCGTGTTCGACATGTTGTACATTCAGAGATGCTCTTCTGCATACCGTGGTTGCGACAAGTGGTAATTTGAGCTAATGTTGCCTTCCTATGAGCTCGAAGCAGTCCGGTCATTCTTCTCTGACCTCTGGCATCAGCGAGGCATTTTGGCTTAAATAATCACTGTTCACTGGATATTTTCTCTTTTTTTTAACCATTCTCTGTAGAGATGATTGTGCTGGAAAATCCCTGTAGATTAGCAGTTTCTGAAATACCCGGACCAGCATGTCTGGGACCAACAACCATGTCATGTCCAACGTCACTTGAATCACCTTTCTTCCTCATTCCGATGCGCTGCTTGATCTTCAGCAGGTCGTCTTGGCCACATCTACATTTCTAAATTCATTGAGTTGCTGCCATGTGAGTCACTGATTAGATATTTGCATTACTGGGTAGTTGAACAGGTATACTTAATGATTTGGCTGGTAAGTGTATATCATTCATGCTGCTGTAAGCTTAAACAAGAACTGTAACAGAGACTGAAAAAAGAAGTAATTGGACTTGGAATGTAACTTTAAAAATAAGATAACTGTTTTTGTCCGTTTTGTATCCAATTTGAAGATATCATCACATGTAGTTACGGCTTCAGTCATTTCCATAATGTGGAATCCCATCACCTGCCTTTTTTTTATATTGAAATGATTTATAGCTATTTTAAGTGAAAATGTTGCAAAAGTAATGTGACACTTCAAAGTCATGAATGGAAACCCACTTTTACAATGTTAGCTGTTTTGTTTTTTTTTTTGCTAATTTTTTTTCTTAATTATATGTACAAAACAAATTGTGTTTAGTGGTACGAGAAAACAATCTAAAAATGATTCCCTTGTTTTGTGTACATTAATAAACTTATCAAAATTATGTGTAAACTTATGACATCTTCTCATAAACCATAATACACTGTTTTCAGCAGTATCTGCAGTCTGGCTGCAGTAGAAAGCTTGAAGGGTTTTGACATCCATGTTGTGTTTTATTGTTGCGACCAGTGAAGCAGTGTCCTATAGGACTGCAACACAAAGAATGCATCAGCTGCTGCCCGGAGTCCTGCAACCTGGAGCGTACATGCATCGACAGCAAGCTTGCCTGTCTGGATGGATGCTACTGTCCTGATGGTGAGATTCTGTTTAGAGTCTATTATTTACTTTACTGATTAAAATAAAGTCCCCTCCAGAAGTACTGGAACAGCAAGGCCAATTAATTTGCTTTTGATGTGCAATGAGTGTGTGAGATCAAAAGGTGAATAAGAGAAGAGAGATCAGAGTTTCAGCCTTTATTCCCTGGTATTTACGTCACAGTTTGTATCCACCCAGTTTTCAAAGTGAGTAAAAAGTACTGGAACATGGCAAGTGGCAGGTGTTTCCTGTTACCCAGGTCTGTCATATAAGATTGACTGTTTAGTCATTAAGTAGCCCAAGAATATCTACTTCCAGTTTAAAAGCTGACTCTCACCTGTGAAGACTGCCTTTGTAGTCAAGAAAGGTAGACTAATGTGAAGAGAAGAGAGCTGTCTATGGGAGAAAAGAATGCCATTCTGAAGCCGAGAACGGGAGAAAAGCCATCAGAGCTATTTCAGAAACACTGGGTATAGCCAGTACTGCAATTTAGAATGCCCTGAAAAAGATGGAAACCACTGGTGTGCCCAAAAGTGCAGTCCGTAACATCGTGAACAACTTCCGAAGAGCAGGCATGGGAATACCACAGTCCACTGTTCGAAGGAGAACAACAGTACAGACATCATACTGCAAGATGCGAACCACTCATCAGCAGCAAAAATCAGAAAGCCAGAATGGAATTTGCAATAAAGTGCAGAGATGACCCCCAGCAGTTCTGAAGCTAAGTTTTACAGACTGATGAGACAAAGATATACCTCCACCAAAGTGGTGGAAAGCCCAAGGTATGGAGAATGAAAGGATCTGCTTATGTTCCTTAACATACAAGCTCATCTGTGAAGCATGGTGGAGGTTGTGTCATGGCTTGGGCTTACATGCTGCTTCTGGAGCACGCCCAGTCATTTTTACTGCTGATGCTACTCATAATTGTAGCAGCACAATGAACACAGAAGTCTACAGAAACACTGTCTGCCAATTTACAGAGAAGTGCATCCAAACTAATGGGGAGGAACTTTATTATGTAGTAAGACAGTGGTCCAAAACACACTACTACCTCAGCAAAAGACTTCATCAGGTAAAAAATAGAAGGTTTAGAACTGGCTAAGTCAGTCATCAGATCTTAACCCAACTGAACACGTTTCACCTCCTAAAGAGAAGACTGAATCGAGAAACCTCGTAAACAGCCACATATGAATTATTTTTAATTAAGTCAAAAACATTCTTGTCCAATATTTTTGCTCACTTGAAAAACTGGGTGGTTTGATAAAAAATGTGTAGTTTCCATGTTGCTGAACATGTCAAGATGTAAAGACCAGGGAATAAAAGCTGAATCTTTAATCTCTCTTCTCATATTTATCCTTTGATCTCACACACAAACGTCTCCAATACACAGCACACACTAATTAATTGAATTGCTGTTTCAGTACTTTGAAGCAGACTGTACTTCCTTTTCTTTACATTTCCCGTGTTGTGTGATGACCTTATGATAATCCACTAATTACTATTGCTACTCTTCCTTTGAATTCTCCAAAGTCGTCAGATAACTTTTAACACATTATTAACCTTTTCCGTTGTATTTTTATAGTGCTATTTTAAACCTCAGATGATCTGAAGCAGTAATCTGTATCTGTCCCCAGGTCTAATATACGAGGATGGAAGCTGCGTGATGCCCTCTGACTGTCCCTGTGAGTACCACGGCATGTTTTATCCATCTGGACAGATGCTGCAGGAAGAATGCAACAACTGGTGAGCAGTGTTTAACCTCTCTGTCACCTTATGTGACATCATAATCACCTGGATAGAGAAATTTCCGAACAGCTTTGGTTTACCTGTTCAAATGCGCCATCCCATAAAACGTTAATGAGCGGCAAGACCTCTAATTCTTATTTTTACGGTATTTAAATAACATCTGTGGCACTACACTGTGACAGATTTCACTGTTTAATAGATGACTACATCTATGAGAACATGTAGCATTACATTTCAGAATCATGTATTTAAAAAAGTTATTATGCTGCACTCTCCACGCAGTCCTTTTAATCTTCTCAGATCTGACCACCTGGGCTCAGTGTGTCCAGGTTCTGTCAGAGACCCCGCTGATTAGCTCAGCCTTTCATGTTCCCAGAGCCACCTGTGGACGTCTCTGCTTTCTGTTTCAGCACATGCGTGGGTGGAGTGTGGAACTGCACCGACTACAGCTGCCCAGGTTTGTGCCCTTTCCTCTGCGGGCGGTTACATTTTTACTCCAACAGCAGAGCAGAACACACGCAGTGAGATACAGTGCAGTCAGAAAGTTTTCAGATCCTTTCAATCTACACACAATACTCTACAACGACAAGGTAACTATTTTTTGGAGTGTTTTGGTAATCTATTAAAAAGAAGACAACACTGTCTCATTTACCATTACTATAACCACTCAGACCCTTTGTTATGATACCTCTAGTTGACCTCCAATTTAAAATTAAGATATGTCATTGTCCACCTATGCCTTAATTGAATTGGAAAGACCAGGAAAGACACGCACAAGTTTTCTCAGTTGATGTTGAGAATTTTCTGTGCACCTTTGAGATGGGATTGTGCGGAGCACAGACCTTGGGAAGGATGTGTCATTACTGAAGGTGCTCCAATCCAAATGGAAGAAGCTCAGAACCCTCAGCAGTCTTTGCAGATCTGTCTACCCATCCAAGTTAGGAAATTGGGACAACAGTCTTTGGTCATACAGGTAACCAAGAACCCAACAGCCTCTTTGAATGAGATCCACAGTTTTCTGAAGTACAGTACTCCAGCACTGAGGGCACCATTGAAGACTTTATGGTAGGGAGGCCTGAGGGCAGAAATTTCTCACTAAAGGGGACATGACAGCCCACTGGTAGTTTAGTAAAATGCACCTCTGCAACTTTCACACCATGAGGAGAAAAATCCTCTGGTCTGATAAAAGGAACATTGGGATATTTGGGCAGAATTCCCAGAAGCACATGTGGAGGAAACCATTCCTACAGGCATGACCATGCTGTGAGGAAGCTTTTCTGTGACAGGGACTGGGAGACTCAGCAGAACTGCAGTAAAGATGGATGAAGACAAATAGCCGTCCTGATTGAAAACCCTTTCACGAGTGCTCATGATCTCAGGCTTTCAGGAACACACAAGGGTGGCTTTGTGGTTTTAGGAATCTGGACCTGAACTCAATTTAGCGTTTTTGGAGAGTACAGAAAAATGCTAGTGCACCAACACCACCCATCCATTGGTGGTTGAACAAGAATGATTTCACCAAGAATGCAAGAAACCTCTAACAGAAAGGTTGGATCATTCCCAAATACACTTGAGGTTGTGATTGCTGCCTAAGCTGCTTTGACTAGCTACTTAGTCATAAGATTGAATAAGAAATTAAAATGTTAGTATTTGATTTTTAATAATTTACTAAACACCATGATTCTGCTGGTTCATTGTAGAGTAACGTGTAGATTAATGTGGGGAAAAAAAAGAATTTATCCAGTGTTTCATGTGGATCTAAAATGTGGAAGAAATGGTTCTTAAATTGTTTGTAATTACGTTTTAATCTCTAGTTAGAGAAGAGAGGGCTTTTTTGTAAGGCACTGTAAAGCAAAGATCTCTGTTATACTGTAAAAAAAAATCTGCATATATTGTGCAAGCAAATGTTTTTATTCAGAAAAAAGGCAACAAAAGAAGGTGAGCAAAGTAAAAATGGTAACAAAGGGCAAGGAAAGCAGATTTTTCCTAGCTGGAAGAAACGGGACAGAAGGAGTCATGAACTCAATCCGTGGAGCCAGGAAGAATAAAAGCTTTATATAGTGCAGGGTCTCAGGATGCTTCTTAGAAAGGTAGCAAATCAATGAAGGATCAATTTGTCAAGTTGAAGAGCCACAAATTAGGAAGCATGAAAGGAAATGGGTAGAAGATGCTGAGAGAGAATAGAAGAAGAAATCTTTAAGATTTAGGAGGTAATAAAAAGTTCCTGGTTAGGGTGTATAAAAACAGGAGGCTTCCTAGTAAGATTCAAGGGCAAAGCAGTTATATTACAGGGAGCAAAGCAAGGATTATGAAAGCTCACTTACCATAGCTGGTTTCCAGAGAAAAAGGTAAAAAGTATTGGGCCACACATCTTAAATATTGAATTCAAGTGTTTAATTAAGTCCCATTGCCACAGGTGCCATGCAGTCTGCCTTCACAAACATTTGTGAAAGAATGGGTTATTCTAAAGAATTCACTTACTTCAAGCGTGGCACTGTGACAGGGTGCCACATTTGCAACAAGTCAGTTCATGAAATTGCTTCCTTCATAGATATTCCATGATCAACTGTAAGTGGCATTATGTCAACGTGGCCGTGTTTAGGAACCACAGCGACTCAGGCGCGAAGTGACAGACCATGTAAAGTTACAGACCGAGGTCGCTGAGATCGCTGAGTGCTGTATAGTGCGTAAAAGTTACTGCTAACTCAGTAACTGCAGAATTCCAAACCTCTTCTTGTTTTGACATCAGCACAAAAACTGTGCACTGGGAGCTGCATGGGTTTCCATGGCCAAGCAGCTGCATGCCTGTCTCACATCACCAAGCACAATGCCAAGTGTCAGAGTGGTGTTAGAGTGTTAAGCACACTGCCACTGGACTCTGGAGCAGAAGAAACTGTTCTGTGGAGTGAAGAATCACATTTTTCTGTCTGGCAGTCCAATTACAGAGTCTGGGTTTGGTGAATGCCAGGAGAATGTATCCTGCCTGACTGCACTGTGCCAGCTGTAAAGTTTGGTGTACGAGGGATAATGCTATAGGGTTGTTTTTTTCTGGTGTTGGCCTGGGCCACTTGGTTTCAGTGAAGGGAACTCTTAACGCTTCAGCTTACTACAACATTTTGGAAAATTCTATGCTTCCAACTCCCAACTGAGTTTGGTGGAGATAAGCTTGACTGGCCCACACAGAGCCCTGACCTCAACCACATTAAACACCTTTAGAATGAACTACTGTAGAACGGAGATTACAATCCACGCCCTCTTGTCCAATCATCAGCTCCAAAACCTTGTAGAGTGGAAGCTGTTACATCTGCATGTTACTGTCTATGGATTTAGAATTAGAATTAAAAGCTCCTGGAAATGCAATGTGGAGGTGTCCCAATACTTTTGTTCGTAATGTTTTTATAGAGAGTGAAAATATGAAAAGTGTTAAATTTATTTACAACCAAAAATGAACAACAAAGGAGACATCTTTGTAGAAGGATGCTTGCCAGTAAAGAGTCCATCAATCTTTTGATTGTTGTAATAGTGCTATGGAACAATCTCACTATGTTTCAGTGACATTACTATTAATTTGTAAGTTTGCACGTACATGTAAATTAAATACACGGAAAATGTATTACTTTTTCTGCAGGCGAGTGCTCGGTGACAGGCGATATGTATTTTCAGTCCTTTGATGGGCGGATCTACACATTCCCCGCGACGTGCCAGTACGTGCTCGCCAAAAGTCGCCGCTCAGGAAAGTTTACAGTCACCATCCAGAACACCCCCTGTGGAGCTGTGAGTCACAGATAATCTCTACTACTTCCTGATTGTTCCTTTTTCTATTCTCTTTCTACATCTGGGATATTGCACAATTGCTCCACTTTAACCTCTGCAATCTCACGTGTTCCGACGACTCGGCTTACAGGTCCATGCAGTTATTTGTCTATCATGTAGATCACATCATAACGTCCAGACCCTTTATGTTCAAGAGCCTTGCTGCAACTGCTCGGGCAGCTAAAGATCACAGAAAGGAGAGAGAGCGTCTTCTCTTTTCCCTCATCTCCTGCAGTTTCCCAGCAGACTTTGACCTGCTGAGCAGACAGGTTTGGGTGGGGGGAGTGGAGGTGAGATATAAGATGTCCCGCTCGTCAGAGAGAAGGTTATGCGAAAACAGGAGGTGAATGATGGGAAGAGTAGAAGGAGGAGGGGTGCTAAAACCTTTCGGCTACGGGGCTCTGCCACTTATGAAAGAGACGATTCATGGAGGCAGATCGTTCACTGTCAGCGACGTTTGGGCCTCTTTACTTCAGAATGAAAGTGTGGCAGACTAACTGTGGTGATTTTCTGATTTAGTAATACCTTAAAACCCGCATGCTTTATATTTAAACTGTACAGTATGCTCATACAGTATAATAAAACTGGACTTTTTTTGTCTTCCTAATGGTTGGCCCAAGGACTGCAATATCTGTCAGCAGGTAGCGTGAGACGTCAGCCGCTGGCAGGATTGTCCGCAATTACTTGGAGCACTTTTGTGATTGTTCTGCAGAATTACCCAGTGATAGTTGCTGAAATGTTTCACGCACACTTTATGAATTATCCTGTCACATAGTTCAGATTCAGGGAACTAAACCTGCTTGATCTCAGCTAAGGTTATAACACCTTAAAATGAATGTAAGCAACATTTTGCATGCCTGAAGGGTTGCTCGATGGGATGAACCTGTGGTTTTTTTTAAGCTAACTTTTTTCCAATATGCAACTTCATTGTTCTGGTTCACTCCAGCTGCTCTCACAGTGTTTTGTTGCTGGAGAAAATAAGGGAATATTTAATATCCAAAGAACTTGATTTTTTTAACTTAAGGAGTTGTTGAAGAATGGAACTTTGCTACTGTAGAACACACATTTTGGCCTTACGATCACAATTTACCTCCAAACATGGCTCCAAATGAATGCCGATGTTGTTCCATATCTGAAACAAACCACTAGTTGCTGAGTTCATATCAACTCAGAAGGTCATATTATGTCAGTGTTGCATTTACGGCTTTGTTTCCACTGCCCTCAAGAAGCCAGAAAAGATCTATTATTGTAGATTTATTGGCACCAGTGTTGAGTGATGGTAGGAAGCAGAACAGGCAATACAGTCTCCAGTAACAAAGTCACATGCTTTGCATGCCAACCATTCACTATAATCTCCCTAAAGCCTTGTTCATGCAGCTGTATTTGAAGAGATAGAGTCCATTCATTTATTTCAGCAGACTGTTAGAGTTGTGTGCAGAGAATATTCTGGCTTAATGCAAAACTTGTGTCTCTCACTATTTGAGCATGATAAGAGAGAATGATTGCTGCTTTGTCTTTCTAGAGTAGTGAAATTCAATTCAGTTTAATTCAGTTTTATTTATATAGCGCCAATTCACAACAAAAGTTGCCTCAAGGCACTTTACACTGTTAGGTAAAGACCATACAGTGTAAGAGAGAAAATCCCAACTATCAGATGAGCCTCTATGAGCAAGCACTTGGCGACTGTGGGAAGGAAGAACTCCCTTTTGACAGGAAGAGACCTCCTGCAGAACCAGGCTCAGGGAGGGGCAGCCATCTGCCTCGCCCAGTTGGGGGTGAGGGGACAGAGAAGAGAGAAAGGGGAGCAAAGAGAGACACAGACTATGGGAGAGAGAAGACATGCAGCAGTAACAAATAAATGATGGGGAGTGAAAAGAGGTGGGTGGAGAAGAAATGCCCAGCACATCATAAGAAGCCTCCCAGCAGCCTGAGCCAATTGCAGCCCTGACTATACGCTTTATCAAAAAGTAAAATTTGAAGCCTGATCTTAAATGTAGAGAGGGTGTCTGTCTCCTGGTTCCACAGGAGAGGGGCCTGATAGCTGAAGGCTCTGCCTCCCATTCTAATTTTAAAAACTTTCGGAACCACAAGTCGGCCTGCACTCTGAGAGAGAAGTGCTCTACTGGGAAAATATGGTACAAAGAGGTCTTTAAGATAGGATGGGGACTGATGGTTAAGACTTTGTGAGTAGAAGTAGAAATTCCATAGAATTTCTCCGATAAGCCTTTAAACTCCAGATCCGTTATTTAAGTTGAGCCTTAATCAAATTGCCTTATAATAAAGTAGTCTGTTATACAGCTTTACATAAGAAATGTGATTGGTCACTCGATGCTCCCCTTCCAACACAACTGGACTAGAGTATTGTTAATTTTAGAATGGCCAACACCACTGGATGAGAGCATGGATAGCACCAGTAGAAATGTATCATAGTACATTTACTCAAATACTTGGCAGAAGTACAAGTTTAATCTACTTGTACTTTAAGAATTTCTATGTTACATTATTTTCTGCTTGTATTATATGTGGAAATACATGTGCCCAATATTTTTTACACCATTTTCTACACTGATTGTATTTCAAAGCTTAATCTTTGTTAGATGATAGACAGTGCTTTTGAGACCGGCGTTTTGGCACTTGCTGTTATCTTTTGCTCACTGAATTGACTTTTTTCCCTGCATGTAACCAAAGCCTGTTCAAATGAGACTACGCAGACACACTGCAAACATAGCATTTCCTTCACATTCTCCATATTCATATGCAGAGATCTGTTTAAAGAGATGAGATTACGGGTAATACTCCTCATTTGTAATCCTAACAGTGGTATGTTGCCTAGTGCAAACACGCTACACTCTCTAGAGAGCGTAAGACTTTTTTCAGGTTGAAGTCTAAAAATTATTATTTTAAAATTCTTAAAGATTGAGGTATTTACTCCACGGCTGCTTGGTTAACTCGTTATATTTCAAGGAGCTGGAGTGAAATAGTGTCTTTCCCACTCCTCTTTGTTTTTTCCATTTATTTGGCTCTCATTATGCGTCCTGCTGCGTATCTGTTTGGGAAAATGCTTTATCAAGCCATCCCGTCTCAATTGCAGAATTTGGATGGGGCCTGCATCCAATCAGTTAACCTGGTAATTGATGAAGATCCAAGAACAGAGATTACACTGAGTCACGTCGGAGAGGTCTTCATGGCTGGACAGTACCGCATCTCGCTGCCCTATTCTGATGGTAGGCTCCTCATCTTTTATCACCTTCCAACATTGTCCTCATCGAGGGCCCGACTTTATTCAGCACTTTGTTGTTTATGGTAGAGACAGATTGAATGACAGCTGTGCTATTGAACTGAATTTTTTCCCAATACTCTACTGGGTTAGCTCTTACATTGTGTTGCACAAAATGCCTTTCCTCTGAGTATTGCTCATTTTACAAGCCAGTGTGTTCCCAGTCCAGTCAACAGCCTATTGTATGCCTTATCTGACAGAAAGTATGAGAGTGATTTGATATCTTGTACCTGAATGAATTTAAACACTAACAGTTATTCCACTTTGTGTTCTGTTACAGACACATTCTGACAAAGTACTGTCAATTCCTGTCTCTCTAGACATAAATAAAGAAGGGACGTCAAGTTCCAATAAACCCCCCACCAAAATATAAATGATCATTTTACTGTAAATTTGCAAATTAACATAAAAAACATATCAAATGTTGGAATTGAGACATTTTACTATTTAATGAAAAAAAACTAGCTCATCTTGAAATTCATGGCAGCAACATGTCTCTAAAAAAACTGGGAAAAAGTCATGTTTCCCAGAGTGTAGCATCCCCAGTCTGTGAACATCTGGGGACTGAGGAGACGAGCTGCTGCTTTCAGTTGGTGAAAGCTCTGGACTGCAGGCAGGCCAGTCCAGCACCCGGACTCTTCTACTATGAAGCCAAGCTGTTGTAATAGCTGCAGTATGCAGTTCAACATTGTCTTGCTGAAATATGCAAGGCCTTATGTGAAAAAACTGGAGGGGAGCATATGTTGCTCTAAAACCTGCATGTACCTTTCAGCATTGATGGTGCCTTCCAGATGTGTTGCCAGAATCATAGGCACTAATGCACCCCCATACCATCAGAGTTGCAGGTTTTTGAACATTGATAACAAGGTCCCTCTCCTCTTTAGTCAGAGGACATGGTGCCCATGATTTACAAAAAGAATTTCAAATGTCTGTTTGTCTGCTCACAGATCAGTTTTCCACTTTGCCTCAGTCCATTTTAAATGAGCGTTTGGCCCAGAGAAGACGGTGGTGTTTCTGGATCACTTTCACATATGGCTTCTTCTTTGCATGATAGAGCTTTAACCTACATTTGTGGACGGCATGGCTAACTGTGTTCACAGACGATGATTTCTGGAAGTGTTCCTGAGCCCAAGCAGTGATTTCCATCACAGAATCACGTCTGTTTGCTATGCAGTGTCACTGGAGGGCCCGAAGATCACCACCTTGCAGTACTGGTTTTTGGCCATGTCCCTTGTGCACAGAAATGTCTCCAGATTCACAGAATCTTTTGATGATATTATGCACTGTAGACGGTAGCTAAAAGATTCTGAAGGTGCAAGGAGTAGAGGCAGTGAAGGTAGATGCTTGGGGTCGACTATCCAAAGCAATGGACAGAGCACAAGTGAGATGAAGAGGACTGTGCGCACGGGGCGGAGCAGGTGGAGACATTAATATCAGTGATTTTTGTGCAAGACTTTGTAAGGGCTTTCCCAGGGCTATAATATGAACCATTCATCCATGCATGCATCCATCCATCCTCTGACACTTACCTGATTCCGGGTTGCGGGGGCAGCAGTCTAAGCAGAGATGCCCAGACTGCCCTCTCCCCAGCCGCCTCTTGGGGAGCACCGAGATGTTGCCAAGTCATCTGAGAGACATAATCTCTCCTGGGTGTCCTGGGTCTGCCGCAGGGGCCTCTTCCCAGTTGGACATGCTTAAAATATGCCTCCTTGGGGAAGTCCGGGAGGCATCCTGGTCAGATGCTTGAACTCATCTCAGCTGGCTCAAGAAGTGCACGTTTACAGCCGTCTATTTTTCTTTTGATGTGGACGAGTAGAATCTCTCCCCCTGAGCCCCTCCTGAATGACCGATGTCCTCACCATATCGCTAAGGGAGAGCCCAGACACCCTTGGGAGGGAGGTCATGTCTGCCACATGTGACTTAATCTCATTCTGTCAGTAGGTGAGGATAGGAACATAGATTAACCAGTAAACTGGCAGCTTTGCCTCGATGCTCAGCTCTCTCTTTTATTAGCTTGGGTTAAAAAAGAGGGTTATTAAATAAGTGTAGCATCATAGAATACAAGACAGAAACCAAGCCATTAAACAAGCAGGTAACCGCAGTTAGCCCTGCGATGCCATAACTGCTTGATGAGTTAGCAAAGTTTTTGACCATGATGGCAGGTTAGCCTCTAGTCAGACCTCTAGAGGTGATTTTAGTAAACTTAAACACTCCAGATGGAGGAATAGCTAGTTTCTAGTGATTTTACACCTGATGCCCTTCCTTACACCACCCTATCATGGTGGGAGGAGCTTGTGTCCCCAGCTGGACTTGAACCAGGGGCCTTTTGTTTGTGAACTACAACACTCTGGAGACACTCAAGAAGTGCACGCGTACAGCTGTCTATTTATAAGGGTGGCGTAAAAGTGAAATACGCTCTGATATGTTGCAAAATAATTCTTGCATAGTTTTTGACTGCCATTAATGCTGCTGAGTGCTTTTTAAAAATACATTTGCGTTTGTGCACAAGTACTGCTGATGCCATTTGTGGTGAGAACCCACCAAGTGATGTATTAGGGCACCAGCAAGAAAAAATAAGGATTGTTAGTTTGGAAATTCGCATGCAAACAAAGCAAGTTTTGAAATATTAAAAGTAAAAGAACACTCTGTGAGCTAAATATCCTCCTACACATCCCCTGCAGACCTCTTCCACGTCCAGGAGCTGTCGTCCATGTTCCTCCAGGTGAGGACGGCGTTCGGCCTTCGTCTGCAGTACAGCTGGAAGGAGTTTCGCCTCTACCTGCAGGCCGACGAGCTGTGGAAGGACGACACGGTGGGACTGTGCGGCACCTTCAACGGCAACATTCAAGATGACTTCCTGTAAGTGTGTGCCGGCTGACCCGTGACCCCTCCCGCGCCCTCCGTTAACCCCTCCTCCAATAATAAAAGAGAGAGAGAGCATGCTCTTGTTTCAGAGTCGGAGAGGGAGGTGATGGCGAAGTGCTCCCCCCTCACACACATTCACTCTCTGTAATGCACACTGGTCAGGCGGCTCAGCATCAAAAGCCCCACTCTCTGATCAGCTCTTTTAGGCGGGCTAGATGAGCGACCAACTGGACACGCCACTTCAACAAGGAATTTACTGTTAGCGGAATAGGGGCTCCACTGTACCGTAGCGTAATGGCCGACAGTAAAAGGCGGATGTTGTTTAACAGCTGTAAATGGATATATAAATCACAGTTGGTGACTGAGGTGCTGGAACTCACTTTGCCTGAAGGTCTACAGAAAAGACCTAACAGTTAACGTGATGACTTGCAGAATTGTCTTGTTTTATTGTCTAACCCTGATCTTTGGTGCAGAGCATTGACTTCTTTTAGTTTTATTTAATCAGTTATTTTAGACATTTAGTTGCACAGTTAGTGGGCAAAGCAAACAGAGCTACAAGTAGCTTCTTCTAAGAGAAGTGGGTGAAACCCATCTAATTAATGGTGGATTGTGCAGAGGTGGGACTGCCACGTTGATCACTTCTTACCTGCCCTGTACTAGTATCAGCTCTACCAGATTGCAGAAAGCAGTGAAAGAAGTAAAAGACGTAAAATGTCCATTTAATAGAGCCTAATTGTGAAGTGCACACCTTTTTCAGAGTTTCAAAAATTCACTTATCTTAAATTGGCTGACATGCTCATTTATGAACACGTTGAATTTAACAGAGAGCTGCTTTCTGTCTCGGTGTTTCACAGAAGTTGACATTTATTTCCTTTGAATAAATAGGTCTAACATATAAATGATTCCCATACTGACGGAGGGCAGTGGGTGCTGTGAGGTAAGGTGTATATGGTGTTCTCAACTACACTATATGGACAAAAGTATTGGGCATTGTCACTGTAGACTGCGGCGGACTACATGCAGCCATGCAGTCTGGTTTTGCAATCATTTGTCAAAAATTGCTCGTGTTAAAGTGCTCACTGAATTCCAGTGCGGTACCATTGCACCAAGTCAGTTTATTACATTTCTTCCCTCGATATTCCACAATCAACTCTTAGTGTTATCATGGCAAGGTGGAAGTGTTTAGAAACCACAACAACTCACCCACAAAGTGGCAGACGATGTAAAGTTACAGAGTGTGACGGCTGAGTGCTGAATTGCATAATAAAGTTGCCATCACTCTGCTGACTCAGTAACTGCAGTTCCAACCCTCCGCTGGTGTTACCATTACCACAAAAACTGCACAAAAACTTGAATGCATGGTTTTCCAGCTGCATGCAAAACATGCGTAATGCTGTAGGGTTGTTTTTCTTGGGTTGGAAGAAAAGAGAAATCTTAATGCTTCATCTTACTGTACCAAGACATTTTGGTCAATTCTATGCTTCCAGTTATGTAGGAATAGATTGTTGGAAGATCTTTTTCTGTTCCAGCATGACTGTGCCCCAGTGCACAAAAGCAAGGTTCATAAAGGCTTGGTTGTATGAATTTGGTGTGGAAGAACTTGACTGGACCGCACAAAGCCCAGACCTCAACCCCATTCAACACCTGTGGGATGAACTAGGACGGTGAATGTGAGCCAGGCCCTCTCATCTCACATCAGTGTATTCCCCATGAATGTGAAAAAATTCCCACAGACACAGTGTAAAATCTTGTAGAAAGCCTTCACAGAAGGGTGGAAACTGTTATAGCTGCAATGGGGAGGACCAACCCCATAGTAATGCCTATGGATTTAGAATAAGATGGCAAAAACACTTCTGTAGGTGTAATTTGAGGGTGGTATAATACTTTTGTCCACATAGTGTAAAATTCTTAGGCAAAACTGGCCAGCTTTGCGCTGGGTCAAAATACAAAAAGCAATCAGGAGCAACTTGTGATAACAAGTGCAGTTGCAAATGCAGAAGAACTCCTGCTTCTATAAAGTCAAAGACTGCACAAGCAAAAGAAAAAAAAATCCCAGATTTTATAAGTACAACGACTTACAAAGCAGATGCCTTTCTCATAGCTGTTCATAAAACATGGACGCAGCTTCTAGGTTTGAGGTCGATGCAGGAGTGCGTTAGAACGCTATTCTTTGTAATTGCCAGCAGGAGGCGACTCCTCGTTTCTTGTGGCTGTATTGAAGACTATGGAAAATCTGTCCTCATCCCTCTTGCTTTATCACCCCAGTAAACACTTTCCTGATGAGTTTATGAGCTCAGTCACTAGCTTTAAGTATTACTGAATACAACACAGGGTCTGTGTGTAAAATATGGTCCACATTACAGCTAAAACGAAGGATAAACAGGGTACGCTTTACTGTGTGGTTGACAAGTCACTACCTTTTAATGATGGAGTGTTCCTCTGTCAGATCCCCCACTCACGTGTCATGTTAGGTTTCAAAACACCGATGTAGTAAGGGTGAATGCTTAACTAATGATGCTATAGCAGTATTAATGTCACTGTTGTAGCACTATCTGTCAGCATGCATTTATTCTGTGGAAGCAGCAACATGTTCAAGCACAAAAATCCATCCCTTTACAAGATAACATTGGATGACTACTCCCAGTGTCAGTTTCATTTTTATGAAAAATTTAAAACTTAACAAGCTTTTTCTGTGTCAGTGGTGTTGTACTGAATCCGGGCTTGGGTTTTGAAACAGATCTCCATCAGGTATGATAGAAAGCACCCCTCAGCTGTTTGGAAATGCCTGGAGGGTCTCGTCCACCTGCTTTTCCAGCTTGAGCACACCTCAGCTCGACCCCTGTGACACACATCAGCAGGCCGGTCAGTACCTCTTCCTTCTTTTTTCTGTTTCAGTAGTGAAAAAGAAGACATTTGCTAAACCCTCTTGGAGGGCTTTTACTGTGAAGCAGCTTTGTTTACCTGAGTCATTTCTAAACTGATATTTTTTTTCACATTGTTGGCATCTTTCACAACCACCTTTCTCTGCTCAGTGACCTACGCCTCAGAGATGTGTGACTTACTGAATCAGGATCTGTTCTCCGCCTGCCATGAGTACCTCAGTCCAACACCATTCCATCAGCAGTGTCGCTCAGACACATGTAAGTGCGGGACGCCTTGCCTGTGCTCGTCGCTGGCCCACTACGCTCGCCACTGCCGCAGATTTTCCATCATCGTTGACTTTCGTTCGCACTTACCCGACTGTGGTGAGTCACATTCAAGCCAAAGACATGTTTTGTCCAAGAAGTTAACTGCTGCTACAGGGACATTGGTATTCCTCCCAAATCACTGTTCATGTTCACAGTTTTCAAGAATCAGTTTGGAGGAGCTTTTGATATTTATCTTTAACCATGAAATCACTTGAGATGTAAACTTGTGAGGCTCCATGTAGAAAAAGTGCACAGTGTGTTTATTTCAGTTTTGTGCCTCTGCAGGATAAAGGGTCACATTTTGTCTGGAAGTACTGAGCTCAAAGCTAATTCATTAAAAAACATCCAGACTGTAACTGTAATATATTTTATTTTGGTTTTGCTAGTACAGAACACCAGATTGAAAATAAAGAGGATGGGAGCTAGGTGACACTAAAAATCAAGAACTGTTATTAGGACAGTTTATGGGAATTTTACCTTTTAGAGCATTGCATGATGTTTACAGATGACACTGCGAGCTGTAGTGAGACTAAGAAGCAGGTGGAAGAGAGCCTGAAGAAGTGGAGGTATGCACTGGAGAGAAGAGGAATGAAAGTCAGTAGAAGCAAGACAGAGTATATGTGTGTGAATGAGAGGGAGGCAGGTGGAATGGTGAAGATGCAAGGAGTAGAGGTGGTGAAGGTGGATGAGTTTAAATACTTGGGATCAACCATCCAAAGCAATGGACAGAGCACAAGAGAGGTGAAGAAGAGAGTGCAGGCAGGGTGGAGTGGGTGGAGACGAGTGTCGCAGATGAGAATAGCAGCAAGAGTGAAAGAGAAGGTTTACAAGACAGTAGTGAGTATGTATGTATGGTTTAGAGACTGCAGTGCTGACAAAAACAGGAGGCAGAGCTGGAGGTGGCAGAGTCGAAGATGTTGATTTTCTCTGGGAGTGACCAGGATGGACAGGAATAGAAATGAGTACGTCAGATGCAGTGAAGGAGGACATGCAGAGCGTTGGTGTGACAGAAGAGGAGACAAGGTAATGGTTGTGATAATCAGCAGAAAGCCAATGAAAGTAAAATTTAAAATATTTTCTAATGTAATGAAGATCTTTGTGAAATACATTATGCATAATAATGGGCTAAAGGTTAGGGAGAAGCCAACCTGCAAAAAAGGATTTTTCAGCAGCCCTTTAAAGCAAACCAGTAATTTAGCTGACCTGATGTGCTGAAGAAGGCTCTTTCAAACTTTATTCAGTTGAATTCAGTTCAGTTCAATTTTATTGATATAGCACCAGTTCAGAACAAAAGTCACCTCAAGACACTTTATATTGTAAGTTAAAAACCCTACGAGATTAGAGCAAAAAACCGCAACAATCAGCCAATCCCCTGTGAGCAGCACTTGGGGCTGGTGGGAAGGAAGAACTCCCTTTTACCAGGAAGAGACCTCTAGCAGAACCAGGCAGCATAACTAAGGGATGGTTCAGTCATATGATCTAGACTTGACCATAAGCTTTATCAAAAAGGAAAGTTTTAAACTTAACCTCTGAAGTAGAGGAGGTGTCTGTCTACTCAATACAAACTGGGAGCTAATTCCACAGGAGAGAGGCCTGATAATGTAGGTTCTGCCTCCCATTCTGTGTTTAGAAACGTTAGGAACCACAACCAACCAAGCCTGCACTCTGAGAGCGACGTGCTCTTTTGGGATAATACGATACTATGTGGTCTTTAAGACTAGATGGGGCCTGATTATTTAAGACTTTGTATGTGAGGAGAAAGATTTTGAATTAAATTCTGAATTTAACAGGGAGCCGATGAAGACGAGTCACTATGATGTCTTTCTAGTCCCGGTGTCCTCCCCCCCAGAAAACATACTCCTGCCAATATTTTTGCTGTTGTGGGATACTCTTATATTTTCAGTTCAGGGTTCTTTGTGCGCCATGTCTCTCTCTTATGTGTCGACAAAGGTGCAACACAGTCTACAAAAAAATAAAGCAGGGTATGTGACAGAGGTTTAAAGAGGCTTTTGTTATGAAGAGTTCTCTGCATGAGCTGTTATGTTCTTGGCAAGGTTAGTTTAGTTAACTAAAACTAAACTGAAAACTAAAACTACATGTGAAAAATAATTTTAGTTCGCTGAAATAAAAATTTGACTTCTGGGAAAAATCAAAACTAACTAAAACAACACTGTGGGCTTAAGAAACTAACTAAAATAAAATAAAAATGTGCAGGAAATGTCCTTAATTCTAGTCTTTGTCATTTGGAGTAAATTTGGTCAGTCAGTCCGTCTGATGAGGCTTTGGCGCTTCTGTTTATTGAAACTCAGGATGTCTACATGAATGTGACTCATCTGTCTTCACAAAGTGTTGTGTCTGTGTTGTAATTTCTGATCTAAACATCTTCAATCTTCCACTGACAAACACCATCCATATTACAATAATTAAGAAAACTAAAACTAAACATTTTCAAACAATAAAAACTAAACTAAAATGAGCAAACCCACTCTGGAAACTGGTGGCGTGGTGGTTAGCGCTGTTGCCTCACAGCAAGAGGGTCCAGGTTCAAATCTGGCTGCCTTTGACCCTTCTGTGTTGAGTTTGCGTGGGTTCTCTCTGGGTGCTCTGGCTTCCTCCCACATTCTGAAGACATGCAGTGATGGTTAGGTTAATTGGTAAGTCTAAACTGACCGTAGGTGTGAATGGTTGTTTGTCTATCGGTGTTGGCTCTGTGACAGACTGGCAACCTGTCCAGAGCGTACCCTGCCTTTTGCCCTACGATAACTGGGATAGGCTCCAGCACCCCCCCCGCGACCCTGAATTGGACAAGCGCAAGAAGATGAATGAATGAATACAAACTGTAATAACTCTGGTTCTTGGTTGACTTCTTAATTGATGCTGCTGTCACAGTTTGCCTGTGCGTGTGGAGAATGAGGACCCAAAGGCAAGAGTCCAGAAAGCAAGATGAGTAGAGTTAAAGGCGAGCTTTAATATCTGAAAAGTCCTTTTAGCAATCAAGTCTATAGAATAGAAACGTGAGGAACTGGAATAAACGCACCGACAGGAGGAGACAACTTTGGACTAAACTGACGATGCAACACTCAGACTACAGGAGGGAAAGGAGCACAGGCGGCAACGAGCAAGGACAGGAAGCAAAACTCAACACAGTATACATAACACAACACCTTTAGAGTAAAACTGCAAATGAGAAACATAACCGAGAATGTAGGCACGAAACTGAAGAGGATCGGACTAAGGAGGCACAGAGGAAACTAAAGACAAACTAAACACAGGCAGGGGCCAGAACTGAGGCAGAGGAGACCTGGAGAGAAGTAATAAAAACACAGAGACTAGAAGTAAAATACAAGAAGAGCAAAAGTTCAGAATACCAGAGACAAAGACTTAAAAGGAAAACAGGAAAGATTCAAACTACACACAGACTTAACACAGAAACATGAGGAAGACAACAGCCAAACCCAAGGAAATAAACTCTATACAACTCTCAGTGTGCTGAATGGAATATATAACTAGAACAGAGGCTCAGAATCAGTAAATAATACAAATAGATAATGAAATCATGCTGAGAGTACAAAAACTAGAGTATAAAACCTGAGGAACATGACAATTGCTTGTGTAGTGTAATGTTTTATTAGTGAGTCTGTGTTTTTCAGCTGCAGTCTGCATCAGTAGCCATCAGAGAGGCGAACCTCAGCCTTTGTTTAACACTGTGTTGCCCCTGCAGCGGTCCCCTGTCCTGCCACCATGCAGTACGGCACCTGCGTGTCCTCCTGCCAGCGCCGTTGCTCCTCCCTCTCCGTCCCGCAGCGCTGTGGGGAGGAGTGTGAGGAGGGTTGCGTCTGTCCTCAGGGCTCCTTCTACAACCACCGAACACACACCTGTGTGCACAGGTAAGGCTAAGGGGGTGGTGTTCGCAGGCGGTGTGAAAGAGGGGAAAACAAAGGAGAAAGACAGCAGTTTATCCTGCATAACACTATAATATATACATCTTTTACTGTATTTAGAAGCTAAAATTGTTCCATGAGGAGGCAGGTGGGACCCGGCGCTGATGTAGAAGGTGGTGCAGCTGGAGGGCCTCCACCGAACCAATCCGCTCAAAGTGATATTTGTATCTGCGCTGAAGTTTGGGTCAGCCTTTAAGTGGAAAGCCTTGTTTCTTCCCTGCAGACGTTACAGAGCCAGAGCACCTCAGTGATTGTGCTCTCCCTTTCAGCCTGCTCTGCCCTAGAAGACATGCAGCTTAATTCCTCTTAAATGTCCCAGGTTTTTACATCCTAGTGAAGCGCTGTGCCTTACTTACCATGTGATAGAGTTACATCGAGGAATTCACCGTGAAACCCCCCTTTCATTCCCACTCAGGCTGGGGACGACACAGATATCTGATAACCAGTGAGAAAGAATTTGTAGTACAGAAGCTGATGTGTGGCACTGGCCTATATGTTACAAAGGCTTTTAGCCTCAGCTAAACATAAATTACCACATCATAGTTGGAAGAATATTGTCTCAAGAGATTACATTTTTTAGAAACCTTCGTCGTGAATTGACAAGCAGCCCTTATTTCCACTACATACTTCTTTGCATTGCTTTATTTAAGGGAGAAAACGAGGAGTGTTTGCTTTGCAACATCCAAAGCCCGATGTGCGGCTTTGATTTCCGTACGTGTTTCAGTTCACAGTAGTCGCATTTCATCATTTACCTTTAAGTTAAGCTATCTTTGTTTCATCTCTTTTCCCCTGTGTGGGTTCTGCTCCACCCAGCTCTGCACTTTGTTGCTCCTTTCTTGGCCTTTTTCAGTGCACATGGCATTGCCTGAACAGCTGCTGGATGCTGCCTTTCTGTGTTTTTGTAGAACATGTGAAAAATTGGATTTCTTCGAGGGTTTGCACATGCTTCAACGTGTATTGTTTACTTGGTGTCAAGGTTTATGGTCCTTTTTCATTGTGAAAGTGATAGAATGTCATGGATTTCAAGATTTCAATGTTCTTTTATTGTCATGTACCATGTAACAACGTCCATTATTATGGCAATGAAATTTGTTGTGTTTGGTGCCAGCTCAGTTAGCCAAGTTGAACATATAAATGCAAACAAAGCAAGTGAAGATAAAATAAAATTCTATCCTATAAAATCTGAAGATAAATAGTAACAAAAAAATAAAAACAGAACCGAAATAGAATAGAATAAAAACACACTTGGGTTGTATGCAAGATAAGCAGTATGGAGGAGGGACGGGGGACCAGCCCGCCCTGTGTGGGTGACAGTGATTGGAGTATGACTTGGTGGGTTGGGGGGGCAAATATCAGCAGTTCAGTTCAAAAGGCTGATGGCTTGTGGATAGACAGTGTCTCTGAACCTGCTGGTTCGAGTGTGGATGCTCCTGAACCGTCTCACAGATGGAAGGAGCATAAACAGTTCAAAACCTGGGTGGCTGGAGTCAGAGGATCCTCCTGGCCCTCCTCATGCAGCGCTGATTGTAGCTGTCCTGGATGGACGGCAGCTCTGACCTGGTGATGCGTTGGATGCATAAAGGCCTGTGTTTGCATGCCCACCCCTTTAGCCCTGCCCCAGTGTCTCCCAGTTGTCAGACTCGCCTCCAACAGATGAAGCAGGGCTCAGCACTGACAGTGGACATGAGTATCATTATGAGAATAACCAGAATGGCAACCTCCGTGATTCTCACTCCACATGATGATGCTGATGCCGCTAATTCCCAGCAGAATCTTTACTGCTTAGATTAACATATAAACAAACCTCGGTTGAGGCAATCATAACATCCTGTATTGGTCTCCTTTGCCAATTTAACCTTTCAGATTTTGTAATAGCTCTTCTTCCTCTTAGGGGTCGCCACAGCGGATCGTGTATTATGACTCCACATTTAGATTTGGCAAATGTTTTAAACCGGATGCCCTTCCTGATGCAACCTGGGCTTGGGACCGGCACTAGGAGTACACATGCATGTGGCCCTCGTGGCTGGGTTTCAGATTTCGTTATAGTTTAAAAAAAAAACAAAAAAATGAATATATTTGATCACATAATATGGTAACATTACCGCGACTTTGACATGGTGAGGTTAGTAAAATACATCATATTTAGGTTGTTCTATGACATTGCAAAAAAAGTCTCAATGTGGTCTGGATATGTATAGAGTGAAGGTGTCACATTACTGTCAGTTGGAAACGGTTCACACATCTAGATTTTGCCCAAATACGACATTAATATTATGCAGTTTGTTTTTTGGGATAGTTTGCTTTTTGTTTTCAAAAGCCTTAAATTTTCAAATTCTTTTTTAAGTGCTTGTTTTTTTGTTGACTCTTCTTCTTCATCTTTGTCTTCTTTGTCGTCTTCTTCATCTTCTTCTCCTTCGTCTCCTTCTCCTCCTTTCACGTCCTCCTTCACTACATCCATTAATCTTCTCTGTGGTCTTCCTCTTCTCCTCCTGCCTGGCGGCTCCATCTTCAACATCCTTTGTCCAATATGTCCACTATCCCTCCTCTGAACATGATTGGTGAAATCTAACATTGCCAAAGTGCCCATTAAAAGCTACTAATCCAACGACATTAATTGCAGTTATGTAGCTTTGATTGAATTTGCATCATTGAGAGGGTGCAGCTAAAAAATTATTGTTACGCACATTAGTAAATAAAGGAATCTGACAATTGCATTAGTTCTTGTCAAAATTATATTTTCAAGATAAGCCAGAGTTTTAAAGATCAGCACAGTGTATGCATGATTAGAGTTTCCAGTGACGCAGCTTTGTGTTGATCAGGTGTTTCACGAGCCTTTTTGATTCTGTTATTTCAGAAGCGAGTGTCCCTGCAGTTTCCTCGGAGCAGATTACGAACCAGGAGATGTGATCATGACTTCGGCAGGTGTTCAGTAAGCTCCTCCTCTCCATCTGCCTTCAAATTCTCAGTCCTCAAAACTTTCCTACATCTTCAGCACTGTTTACATTTTGTATTCTGTAATGTACTGTGAATAAAGACCTAACTTGACACTGACAGCAGAGAAAACACGTGGAGCTACTTTTAAATTAGGCAGGTAAAATAACACAGTGCTGAGGAGGAGAAGCGGCTTCCAGAACACAGGTGTTCAGTCTGCTGTGGGTCAGATTTCCCAGGTTTTCCTCAATAAAAACCTCCATGGTTATTCAGGCCTCCACCTCCTCCCCGTCACAACCAAAAACACAAGGAAAAATCCTGCAGGGAGTTAATAACAAAATAAAGGAACATTTTAGATACAGATGGTCTTTACTCAGCAGAAAATGTGGAATATAGACAGTCACATATTTGAGTGAACAAAAGTGCACAATAGTGATAAAACTATTGAGCCACCTGCACATTACACCAACAGGAGCTTTATGACATCTTTTTCTAAATCCATAGGCATTCATACTGTATGGAGTTGGTCCTTCCTTTGCAGCTGTAACAGCTTTTTGGGAAGGCTTTCTACAAGGCTTTGGGGTGTGTCTGTGGGGATTTTTTTCCCATTCACCCAGAGGAGGATCTGTGAGGTCAGACTGTGGCTCTCCATCTTTGTTTTAGTTCATCCCAAAGGTGCTTGACAGGGTTGAGGTCAGGGCTGTGTGTGGGCAGCTCAAATTCTTCCACAGTAAACTCAGCCGACCATACCTTTATATGTGCAAAGGGCACAGTCATGCTGGAACAGAAAAGGGCCTTCCTCAAAATGTTCTCACAATGTTGGAAGCATAGACTTCTTCAGAATGTCTTGGTAAGTGTTCAGTGGAACTAAGGGGCCCATGGCAATCCCAACAATGACATGGCATTACCCCTCCTCCACCAAACTTTATGGTTGGCACAATGCAGACAGGCAAGTAACGTTCTCCTGGCGTTCACCAACCCCATCTGACTGCCCGATAGAGAAGCGTGATTCATTCCTCCACAGAATTTCCACTCCTCCAGGGTCCAGTAGTGAAGTGCTTTAGATCCACTCCATCAAACGTTCAGCGTTGTGCTTGGTGATGTAAAGCTTGCAGGCAGCTGCTCAGCAATGGAAACCCATGCCATGCCGCTCCTGATGCACAGTTTTTGTGCTGATGGTAATGCCAGAGGAGGTTTGAAACTCTGCAGTTACCGAATCAACATTGTGTTAGTGACTTTTACAGGGAAGAAATTTAACTGGGGTTTAATCAGAATTAGAATCAGAATCAGAATACTTTATTTATCCCCTGGGGGGGAATTCCTTGTGTTGCAGGCACTCCGTTCAGCATACATCAAGTATCACAAGTATCAAGAGACTATATCAGCGAGAAAAGTGTAGTACCACAGCTTTGCGGGTGTGAAGTGTCCAGATCTTAGTGGGAGAAACTGGGGTCACAATCTGGATATGTCCAGCTAACTGATTTGTTGCAACTGTGGAACTTTATTGCAGTCTCACTTGAATTCAGTGAGATCTTTATATTCTTTCACAAATGTTTGTGAAGGCAGACTGCATGGCCAAATGCTTTAGTATATACACCTGCAGCAATATCTGATTGTCTGATTGCTGTGGTTTTCTCTCTAATACTGTAGGGTCTTTACCTTACAAGTATAAATCGTGAATTGGCACTATATAAATAAAACTGAATTGAATTGAAACAGGATAGAGTAAAACACCCACATTCAGTGATTAAGAAATGTGGCCCAATTCCCGTTACACAAAATAAGAAACTAACAAACAAATGCACTGCCACTTTATTCCTTACCTTTAACTACGCTGAAAGCATAATCAGGTGATACAGTAATGTTATGTGGAGATATGTGGACCTGTTGTTCGATTATGCTTAGTAGATTTTTGAAATCCTTGATGGAATATGAGACAAAGTACAATGTGTGGAAGAAAGCTAAGGGCATTTTCAGCCTGAGAGGGCTGCATCCTCTATGGAGTATAAACATGTGCAGAAAATTTCCATTAGGATGAAACATTTGTCCTCGTGCTGATGTTAAATTAAATGTATGAGCCTAAAATGAAAAACCTACAGTTCTGTTATTTAATTTTAAAAATGCAAAACTCCACTTTTGTGCAATTTATGCACTCGCTTTCAATATGTAAGGCCTTTCTGTGTCCCCCTGCAGGCTCTGTCTGAACGGTAAACTGGTGTCCCAAACGCAAACAGACACTGGTAAGTCCATTTGTTTTTATTAGGCTTATATTTTTATTTCTGGCCCTGTGTCACATTACTTTTCTGCTGAGTGATTTTTTCAAGAGGTGTCAGATTTTCCAAACTGACAGTGTTTTAAATTTGTGATGGATGGGTGGATTTCCTGTATACTTCTTGCAGACAGGCTGTGTCCAGAGGGTCAGATCTACCAGAACTGTGCAGAGGGGGAGGATGGCCTCCTGCCGGGAAGGGGCGTGGCCTGTGAGCGCACCTGTGAATCCTACCTGCTGAACCTCACCTGCTCAGCACATGAGCCCTGCCTGGCTGGATGTGTCTGCCCGCCTGGGTGAGTGACAGCTTGTAAAAAAATTATCTTGTATAGTTGTGCATAGGAGCTGATAAATGCTTTGTTTTTTACTTCAGATGCTTGAGACTTACGTAAGAGAGCAAAACATCAGTGCTCCATCAGCAACCTGAACCATGTTGGCACTTTGGCTCTGAGCTCATCACTCCCTGCTGAATAATACAGAAACTGTATCATATATAAAATTGACGAGTGATTAGATTAAACCCTAGTGACAGCAGGTTAAAGCTGATGTGGTGGACAGGCAGAAATGTAGGGCAGCAGCAGCAGCATTAACATGCAAGATGCAAGAGTTTGCATCTTAAATAGGTGAACCGATTTAACAATTTGGGTTTTGTATGTGACACGAGGAGAGTGAGTCATGCTATGTGTATATTATGAGGTGCAGATCGAGTCGGGTGCCTAAACTAGCATGCAGATCCTGCTTAGTTAAAAGTGAGCTCATATTAAGAATGCAAACAGTTCAGTTGCTGCAATAGCAAAGTCCTTCTCAAATTGAGTCCCTTGAAAATTTGGAATCTACCAAAAGCCAGGACATGCTGGAGAGACTATGTCTCCCAGCTGGCCTGTGAACGCCTGGGTGTCCCCCCTGAAGGTAGGTGGAAGGTCTCACTTCATTGCTATTAATGAGCACATTTTTCATTTGGAATTAACCCTTTTCACCTTTAACCTATCTAAAAGTACTAATCTGCAACAGAACTCTTGCTCTGATTGCTCTCTTGCTGCTCCTGCACCCAAACAGGGGGCCGTGCATTCTATTGCGCCTAACTTTATCTCTAAATGATCATTTTATCTGTCAATACAGCTGATATCACAGCACATCCATTATCTTTATCCCCTGTGTGTGGTGATTAATGTCAGACATTTTTGCAGTTATGAAATCAGTGCTGACAGGGCTGCCTTCGTTTATGCTGTCTGTCCCCGAGACTGAATGTTTTAGGGGTGACATGGTCACTGTTGGTTTACTGCTTACTGATTTGTGTTCAAAGTGAGTGATTGCTAGTTGGACTCCTCACATTAGTCAAAAGAATGTTTGCATGGGTCTGCTCGCTTGAGTTGACTTATTTCAGCTGTCTTTGTTATATGTAACAGTGGTTTCATGGCTAAATAACACTAGTGCCAGTGGTGCAAAGGTGCAATCAGGCCATTGGTTTGGATGGCATTCAAACTGTGTGTTTTAACAAAAAATCCTCTCCGTCTTGGAAATATGGCAGAGTGGAGACGAAGTTGAACTGAAGATGGAAACTGTGTGTAAGAATTTAACAG
>VUQH01028698.1:6019-16305 GCA_015106775.1 Etroplus canarensis | reverse complement strand
TTTATTTTTTGGCTCACACACACACACACACACACACACACACACACACACACACACACACACACACACACGACACTATTTCTGGGTTGCTCAGGGCTGTTTATTGGGGGGTGTTACCCAATGCTTTTCATATTTCAGTGAACACTTTCTTCTCCATTTGTCAACTCTCATGGAAGCTGAAAAACCTAATCTAATGCTGAATGTCAATAATGAGTTCCAAAATAGCCAACAAGCACATCCTGTCAACCAGTATTTTCAGGGCTTAGGGCAAAAGCAAGAGATCACTGTGCAGATGGGAAAAAAAGTATTCAGTGATATAAATGTTTTAAAAATATCTACATTATTTTTCATTTACATCAGCTGTTCTTTTTTAGAACAACATCTAAATTGCTGCATAATGGTCCTTTTTACAAAACCAGTTGCATATTACCTAGACAAAGCCTTACCACTTTCATGAACAGATGAAGTACCCTGCTTACTGTCAGGTTTCTGTCAACTAACATTCAACACATCAGGTTCTTGTTTTGGTCTTAAATGAACCTTTCACAAGGAAAAACTATCACTGTACTATAGTATTCCATTTGACAGATTTACATGCAAATTCAATGCACTTGCTAACACAATTACTCTGAATAGAAAGCTGCCTTTGCAATGGACAACATTATCAAATGATCTCTCTTCTTGCCAAAGCACTGTTTCCTGATTTTACACATTCTGGCCACTTTATTATTAGTTACCCTCGCTAATACTGAGTTAGAACCATGAGAAGATGGGTACATTTTAATCACAAATCACTCAGGTAGGCTGTAGCACTTAAATGATCTTCAGTTGGTACCGAAGGGCTAAATCCATGACAAAAAATACATCCCCCAAAATTACTGCACTACCAGCAGAATGGCTCCAGTCTTTATATTGTTTATGTTGAATTCTGACCCTAGCATCTGAGACTTGAATTGATAACTGAGAAAACTGAGATTCATCAGACCAGGCAGCATTTTTACAATGTTCCACTGTCCAATTTTTGTGACCCTGTGCATACTGTAGTCTTGTTTTCCTGTTCCTAATTGACAGAAGTGGCACCCAGTATGATCTCCTACTGCTATGACCCATCTGCTTCAGTGTTTGAGGTTTTATGCATTCAGAAATGCTCTTCTACATACTTTGGTTACAATGAGTTATTTTTTGTCTTGCTGCTGCATTTCTATCAGCTGAAACCAGTCTGGCCATTTCCTTTTGCCTCTGTGATCAACAAGGCAATTTTGCCCAGAAAACTGAAGCTCACTGTGTATTTTTTTCTTCTTTTATTCATAATTTTCTGTAATCCTTACAGATGGTTGTGCATGAAAATCCCAGTTTCTGAAATACTTGTACAAGCCGGTCATGCACCTGTAGCCATGCATTGTTTAAAGCCAAGTGAAATAGCTTTCTTCCCCATTCTGATACTTACAGTGAGTTTCTGCCCTGCGACTGGCCAATTTGATGGTTCGCTTTAACAAGCATTTGAAAAAAATAATTATGTCTGTGACTAAGTGTAACCTTCCTGTTGAGTAGACGCTTCCTTTAAGTAGGGAGGTCACAATACCAGAAATTTAGTAGACGGTACCAATTCCAGTATAATTTTTATGATACAAAATCTGACACTACAGTGAAAAAAAAATAGAAAAAAGACGATACAATGTATTTAACATAAATTTATCTATCAAAAACATCTGAACACTGCAAAGTGCCTTTTCTATAAAGAAAAAGCAGCAGCACAGTAGCACAGTACAGTACTATGATTTACATGGTAGTAGTTCAACTTTTTTGGGTCAATGCTACAATGATCCCTATGAATGGCATCGTTTTTCACAGGTTTTTGAAATCAATTTAAGGTTTTAAAGTAACACCAACATATAAGTATCTGTACAGTCATAGCCACTGCAAATAATTTAGCCTGTGGAATGTAGTCAATTTCACAAAAGCAATGCCAGCTGTCTCAGACACAATGGTACCATGTATTTCAGAATAACATAAGAAGAATAAAACTTTAGATGTTGTTAAGCTTAATTTAAACCTTGAATTCTTTGATCAGATCTGGTTACTGTTCTCTCTACGTTCCGTCTACAGGAAAAAGTGGCCAGAATCCTTTTTTTTTGCCCATATGTGACCCATATCTCATTTGTCCATGACAGTCTGAACAGCCCAGATCTGATTTTTTCTACTCTTTCAGGCCATTTTTATATGTGGTCCTAAATTGGACGCATTTCCGATGTTTTTTAAAGCGTCCTCAGTCTGAACAATCATGTCGCATTTCATCTGAATTTTCCATTATTGAAGTGAGACAGACATAGTGTCCTTGGTAGCGTAGTGGTTTGCGCGTTCACCTTTGAAGCAAAAGGTCCCTGGTCCCTGGTTGTTGTGCGCTGGCCAGGTGAGGACACAAGCCCCTCTCACCATGGAGGGTTGCGTCAGGAAGGGCAACCGGCATAAAACCTCCTTGGTGGAGAATACAAGGGAGCAGTCGAAAGGTACACAGACAAATCAGCCACAGGGGCCCCCAAGCCAGTGTACTCCTAGTGCCAGTCCCAAGTCCAGGTAAATGGTGAGAGTTGCATCAGGAAGGGCATCCAGCGTAAAAAATTTGCGAAATCAAATATGCGGATTCATAACCAGATGATCCGCTGTGGTGACCCCTAACGGGAGCAGCCAAAAGAAGAAGTGAGACAGACATCATAATTCTGCACTGGAGGAGGCAAAACGCGGCAAGATCAAATGTCAACAATGCACGAAACAAGCATGACAGACAGTACTGATGGAGCTTTACTCACATGCTGATATGTGTAGCATCCATGTTTACTTCCATAAACACAACGCGCTACAAGTGACTCCACACTTTCTTGCGCACATGCGTGTCACTTCTGGGCTGGAGACTGTTTGCCCTGGAGTCTGACAGCAGTCGGATTTAAATTATAATGTGAATGACCACACCAAAAAAAAAAAAAAAAGAATTGCCTGCAGTGGGAACGTAGTCTTAGATGCTTTGCTAAAATGGAAGTATTTCCTACCGTGGTCTAAAAAGCATAGCATTATTGCATATTTCCTTTCATGAATCAATTATCACTCCTTGGTCATCTGTCTCAAATGCAAAGTACTTCCATTATCTGATTCCCAACTGTCTTTCCTATTCACAAGCCAGGGAGAGCTGTCCCAGCAGCTGCACTTGTCGCTGTCTTCCACATGTAGTTTTTGCTGTGCCATTTCTAATTTTTCCTGCATTTGTGGGCATTTGTCTTCAGCATACAGGACAGACTAGAACATTTGTAGCTATATGCTGCCCCCGTAAGCTGCGGAAGAAATGCAACCTCAGTACATATGCTACATTTGGTATTACTGATACTAAAGGAAAAAGCAAGCACTGTTGCGTTTTCAGAATTTTGGTATTGAAAGGATAAGTAGTGGTTCTGGTGACATCCCTAGTATGCAGCTACTTCATATTAGTAGCTACATACAGTTAGACTATTGGTGATCTGTATAGCAGAAACTATAGAATGACACTGAAATTGGGCTCCTTGTATTGACAACAGGAAATATATCCATTTGTGATTGAAAGTAGGGTGCTACTAACGCTTAGCTTTAAGGTGAGTGATTGAAGCAACTTATTTGGAGTGAAGTCTGGCTTATGATGGTTCACTAGTAACCAAATGACAGCTGAGACAGGAAAGGGAGAAGAACGACGGTGCATAAGACTCTTCTCACTGACTAACATTTGGTCGACTATTAAAGAACAGGTCTAATAAATACCTCAAGTTCTGGCATAACTTTGTCACAGACCTTCAAAATGTATTCATTCAGAGTCTGTATTCTTGTCATGTAATGGAGCAAGGAAGCCTTGGTTTTGCTTCACTATAAATAGTGCTTCTTTCTTAGAATCATCTGTACTACGCAACCAGAAAATGTTTCCTCATCACAAGAATGCATAAGGTGCTCTTCTGCTACAGTTCATACAATCAAATCAAACGCTGCTTCTCCTTCAAGGTGAGTGCTTTTTGCTTCCAAGAAAGAAATACCCAGCCTTTACTATGGAGTAAAAATCATGAAACTCAGTGGGAGCCATAGAGAACAAAAACAGTCATCTTTGAATGGCCACATTGGCTTGACAGGAAAAATATGAATCCTTATAAACTGGTGGCTTTAAATATTAACATATCCAATTGAAAAACTGGAAACAGAAAGAACTCATTTCCAGGAATGCAACTGTTTCAAGAACTACCTCCTACCCCTGCACTTTTGTGTTGTTGTGCGCTGGCATCAGCATTAACACAACATAATAAAGCATCTGGCTCAGATATTCCCCTAAGTGAGCCACTATAGTCATTCAGCACAGCACCTGTTTCCACATGTAGCCCTGCCTGTAATGGCAGATATGGAACATGACAGCAAGAACAAACCTCGCAAACACTGTACTGCATTTTTTTCTTTTGAACTTGTTGAATGGCCCTGAGGTGGCCATGAAAACAAAGATGACAGGATTATCCTCTTCAGGCTTTGAAAAGACTACCCATTAGCTATTGCACTGGCAAAAACAAGGGTGAATATTCTGAAATGAAAGTGACACACCCACATTGCAGAGAGGAAGGCAGAGGGGGTATTGTGTTGAAATCAAAGACACTGCCTGGATTGAGGTTTGCAGCAGAAAGACATGGCCCACACACTTCCAAGGAAGACAAGTGGCTGTTTTAGAGACTGCAGAATGAAGTGTTGAAGCTAGAAACTGATAGCATGCCTCAGGGAAGTTCTATTGTTGCACATGACTGTTTCTCACAAAATACAGTACGATGAATCAGTGTGCCTGTTAAATCCAACAATTGGCACACACATTCCAACATGGTAGAGGCATGGTAGCTACATATGCTGTATGATCTACAAAAGCATTTCATCTGTAGCTAGTATGGCTGGATGCTAATCAGCTGAGAGCTGTAAGCCCTCTTTTTATAAGACTAACTGGGTATAATACAGAAAAAAATGAAGCTTTACATTCCTCCAAAGAAACTCTGAGGTGAAATCCACATTGTTCTTGAAAACTTGCATTTAAGTTGGTGTTAAGGGGAATAGTTACATTTTTTCCTCAGAAAAATACTATTCTTTGGTGATCAAAAAGCTTCTGAAATAGGAGCATGGCTTTTAGTGAGCCTTACTCGTGGGTTTGAGACATCAGCAGAAGAGTTTTGTAACTCCATATGTTGCTAAGAAATAGGCTTAAGCCTTGAACTGCTTTTATTAATGTTTATCAATAACATCATACACTATAATAGGTCACAGTTCATTAAGAGAAAACTGGAATTACATAAAACACAAGCCTTAATAATTTCTGAGTACAACTTTTAAATACACTAATATTTCTGTCAACCAAGCATCCATACAATGAGTACTCGTCATCTTTGAGGTAACAGCTGCACAACTGTCTTTGGGTATAGCAGATAAATTAACATTTCACCTACAGCAAATATTAACAAAATGTTACAAATGTGTGTTCTAGCAAGTGTGCATCTTAACTGTCACGGTGATATGTACGAGCTTGTCTAAAAACCACCAACATTTGCCTCAAAGGGGATAACTGGTAATTGAGGTAATTAATAACTGAGCACAATGTGTTGACTGCTGCATAACACGTGGAATGGAACAAACTTCAATATCACCAACCAATAATTATAGAACAATTTAAACATGAGACTGAGAACACCAGACAGCTCATTTATTACTAGACAGTAACTGATCACAACTGCATGTCCCTTGGTTGCTTACCTTTCAATGCAATTTTGGAGCAGACAGTTGCAGAGAGAAAGAGAGAGATAAGTAGAAAAAAGGGAACCATAAAGAGTTAAATGGAAATGATACAAAGACAGAGAGGTGTGGCAAACGCAACGTCCCACTATGAATAGCGAAAAGCTCTCCCGAGTCTAAAATTAGAATGCTAATGAGTGGCAGTATCATAGATCAGTTGATGAATTCGCTATTTTACAGTGGCACAGATTGAGCCAGATTGAGTGTGGTTAGGACAAAGCTTGACAATCATTTAATACCAATGTTTTATTTTAATCTATGCTTAGAATTAAGCAGTTCATTTTTTAGAAATGCTGTATGCATTTGTGAATGCATTAAAATATTTTATACCTGATATATGAATAACAAAGCCTTGCAAAGCTGGTCACACAAGATCCTGAGTAGACATTAAAACTATGTATGTCAGGCAGCTTTTTTAATAACCCAGCACTAACCGTTTCACTCATGACAGCAGTGTTCTGTGTTTCCATAATAAGTCAAGGGCTAGTGGAAATGTTAAAAATTCCACTTGAGCAACACCAGATTTTCTTCCCCGTTAATTGGATTACTCTACAGTAAGAAACAATTCATGCCATCTGTGTAAAATAGCAAAGAGTTAATAAACTGCCATGAATCTACAATTAGTACTCAAAGGAGCATTTGTCATGGTTGCCTTTCATCAACTACAAAATTAAAGCTTTGCTGTATAATATGCTTCAGTATGTCATCAGTACAGTGACACTGTATTGAATATTGGGCTTACATTCACAAAGCCTAAAGTCTGGAAAATATTAATGAATCAGTCTTACGAATGGTTTTTATTAATGTCAACATTACACTTCTGTTACCTTAGCTTCTGACCCCTCTGGAAACAATAGGTAGCACAATTCTCAGAGATATTGATTTGCTTCACTGCTTCTTTCTCCATTTACTAATAATTACTAATGCAGACTCTCCAATTACTCGGCTCCAACAAACATTTGCAGCAGCCTGAAATCCACACACTCATTATGCAGATGAGAGAGAGAGAAAAACAAAAAACCATAACCTGCTCAGAATGAGTCCAATTAAAATTCTTTAGCCATGCCAACATAGTACCAAATGAATTATGACAATACATACCTCCTTTAGCTGCTGGGGTTTCTAATCAATGGTGAAAGACCAGCCATTGTGAACATAAAATTGAGATAACTGAAGAGCTAAACCAGAGATTACAGTCAATACTTCTTAGGGGTTTTTTAGTGTCCAACCAATGCCTCCAGGAGACAAAGCCAAAAAAAGGAAGAAAATAAGAAACATAAATCCAAAGGAATGTTATTTTGTAACTTATGTGGACTAGTTTCATTCCAGCTTAGTGAAAGAGTCTCTACTGCATTCTGAAATCACTTCATGGTCATGGTGATAAACCCTTTTTTCATATATGAACTTCCTAGAGTATCAGGTTGGGGCATTATCTGAATTTCAGCTTTCTCACTTGCATCTCAATTCTACAGATATTCTTCTTGGTTGGGGGGGTAGGTGTAAACAGGAATATGGCAATTGCCTCCACCCCCCACCTCACCCCTCTACTTTACCAAAAAACAGTCAACCTAAAGTAATCACTTTTTCTGATATTCATTCATCAAATGTAATGATAGTTGACAAGAAAGACAATTTTTAGAGGTGTCAAATATGTGTGACTCATAAGTGGTGCTAATATTCATGGAGTCGGAGCAATTATGGCACACAAAAAGTAATCCAACTTAAAAACTGCACCAGTTCTAAAATCTCAACTCACAGTTATGCTCTACTGCACAAGGATTAATCCAAAGGTGATCTGAGGTCATACTTACTATGTCCAACATCTAATGGAAAAGCTGCAAACTAATCTTACAGTTTCTATGATCACGGTTCAATGGAAAAAAATAACATGCTTTACTTTATATTGAATATAAATACAAGATACAATGGTGATAAATGTGAAGTTTTATTAAAGGACAAGAAGAAACCCTCTATGAGAAGCTGAAATCCCACTAGACTCTTAATTCACTCAACAACATTACTGACATATCCATGTGTCAACACTTCTGATTTGTTTTTCCCACAGGATCCAACTAATGTTTACCTTTAGTCCTTCCAGCCTCTTACGGTCACACAAAGATTTTGCATTGAAGGTCATGTCATCAACCATACTATGCTATAAGGACATCTCTCATGATGGTGATTCAGTCTCACAACTCAATAAATTGGTTGAAAACAAGAGAAACAGAATGCCTTGGTGAGAACTGAAGATTTAGCTCAAACAGGTTATACATTCACCCCCCTGACAACAGAGAGCTGAATTTAGAAAACTGCAGAGATTTCCATTCAGGAAAGACCAGAAGCAGTGCCCCACCCCCCGCCACCACCACACACACACACACACACAAATACACTCTTTATCAATGCTTCACCCATGCTTCAAACTCTGATGTCAGCGAGTTTTGTCTATAACCTGCTGACAAGAGAGGCATACGAAGGCTTGCTGGTGTACAGCTCAACTGAGGAGGCACAGATGAGCTTACGCAACATTGTCAGAGAAGCACAACTAATTATCATGAAACACAAGGAGATGCTAACTGATTGATTAAGGATTTTAATTGAAGGGGCTCTGAGGAATCATTTCTCTCTGTGATGAAAGGCTGGGAAGTGTTGGCATATGATTTAGAGCAGAAAAGGCTGCGCAGTGTTCAACAAAGAGCTGGGAAAAACAAATCTACTCTGGAATAGCTGTCAGATGGGAGTAGCTTAATCTTGTACACAAACAAAAATATTATGTATCTATAAAAACATGCACAGAAACAGCAGGATTTTTGACACAGGCCACTGAAAATCAGTTGAATATATGCTTAAGCAATCTGTAAGAACTCCCAGCACTTAATTTAAAATATTCACAATCATGAGTAAGTGCTCAAATTATGATCCAGTCCTAATTTGTATACCTTCAAGATGTCAGCCCTTCAGTGGCTGTATTCATATGGAACCTTATATTATGCTATAATCAGTTTAAAAGCCCAAACAGAATAAAAATGCACATTACCTCCACTCACTGATCAGGACCTTCACCTCAACGAAACTGTATGCAGATGATGGGTGAACAAAAACAGAATCTTCCAAGCTAAACTGGTCCTCTGAGAATTTGATTTCAATGAAGAATTAAGAGGAGCACAATAAAAACAATAACAGACTGATCAAGCATGTGTCCAAGAACTATAACAGCTGACAGACTTACTCCTCACTTTTATAACCTCTTCCAAATTACTGATGCGGATTAATCCGCTGTGGGAACCCCTTGGGGAAAATACAAGGGAGCAACCGAAAGTAGATGATACATCTAAGCACCACTTCAAGTGAACAGCTGACTTGAAACATCAACCTGAAATAATTTTTAATCAGAATGAAAAAATGTCTCACAACACTGTTGGCATGTACTTCTAGAAAATTCTGTTTTGTGTAAATTCCCCTTAAAATTGCCCAAAAGATAACCTGTTATTGCCTCCCCACTCTGTCAAGTTTATTTTGAGGCTTATAGCTTTCTCACAACACAAAAAAGCTCCTCTAAGATTTTCTGTAGAATTATTGCAATTATGTGGATGCTTGGAGCTTGGAATGGGTAAAAACTCAATTTTTCCAACCCAAATCATTGTCCCTATCCCATATAATTGTAGTGATTATATGAGTATTAGAAAGATGCTTTAAAACCTAGCATAGCATCCATTTCCCTCGAAGGATTTACCTTGAGAAAGCATTTCCATTTAGACTTTAATTCACTGGGGCACTCAATCTCTTTAGTGCTAATTGAAATATATTAGAAATAGAAAAGCTTAATTTTTATAAAGTACAATGGATTGACTTGCCTGACAAATTATGGGCACAAATGTAATCCATTTAGAAATTGTTTATAGTGTGTAAATTTGGTTTTTCATTGCATTTTAGCTTCAATACATACTTACAGCATGAAGTTGCAAATCATGCCATGGAAAAACCTCTGGCATCCTAGAATGTGCTAAGCGGGAAGCCAGAAGTAAGTGGTTTTAAAGGATTCTGATTCTGATTTTTTTCTGAACCATTCAACACTAGACAAGATTTTCTTTATATCTGTTTTAAAAAAGATGTGGGAGAATTTAGTCATATGCATGTGACTAGCTAACCTGGGCCAAATTGTAAACTTCAAAAAGCATTTTAAAAATCTCTTTAACAAAATCTTTCTGCATTAACTGGTATTACTCCATACACACACACACACACACACACACACAAGACTGAAGAATTTATTTCACATCACTTGGCAATGAATAAATATTAGTTTCAGAAGACTATTCATTACAAGAACCCTTTATATTAAAAACTGTTGTTTTAGATATATATTTTCATAGATATCAATGTAACTTGGGACACAAAGAATAAAGCCTTTTGGCAATGAGTTGAATGACTGCTTAATTTTTTTTTTTTTTTTTTTTACCACCTCT
>VUQH01028658.1:0-10175 GCA_015106775.1 Etroplus canarensis | reverse complement strand
CTCACTACAGATCTCAATGTCATCTGCAAACTTCATGAACCCATCTGTCACTCCTACTGCACACCTCACCACTGTCTCACTGTCCTTGTACATGTCCTGCACCACCCGCCCATACTTCTCTGACACTCCTAACTTCCTCATACAGTTTCATAGTTCCTTCCTTGGCACCTTATCATATGTTTTCTCAAGATCCACAAAGACACAGTGCAACCCCTTCTGACCTTCTCTTTAATTCCCTATCAACACTCTCAAAGCAAATATTGCATCTGTAGTACTCTTTCTCAGCATGAAGCCGTACTGCTGCTTGATCGCCAGCACTCTTCTTAAACTAGCTTCAACAACTCTTTCCCCTATCATCATGGTATGGCTCATCAACCTGATACTTCTGTAGTTACTGCAGATCGGTAATAGTGCACTTTATTCTCGGGCATCTTCTCATTTTCCAAGATCGTGTTAAACACTCTGGTTAAAAAGTCCACTGCCCTCTCTCCTAGATATCTCAATACCTCCACAGGAATGTCATCTGGACCAACTGAATTACCACTCTTTATTCTCTTCACAGCTGCCCTCACTTCCTCCTTGCTAATAATATGCACTGATTCACTATCTTTCCTCCATCTGTCCTCCATCTGTCCTCATTTTCTTCCACATTTCCGCTGCTTAAAGTATCTCCTTCCATCTTCACAACACACTCTTTTCACTTGTTAGAACATTTCCATCTCTATCCTCAATCACCCTAACCTGTTGCACATGCTTTCAAGATCAGTCTCTCTTTCCAGCCAATCAATACAAGTCCTTCTCTCCATCCTTGGTGTCCAGCCTCTCATACAACTCATTATAAGCCTTTTCCTTTTCCTTTGCCACTTCTTTCTTTGCTGTGTGCCTAGACTCCCAGCAAAATCCACTACCATATGTCCCTCTGCTTTCCTCTCCTTAACACCATACCTACCCAACACCTCCTCATCCCCTCTGTTCCCTTCACCTACATGCCCACTGAAGTCTGCTCCAATCACAACTGACTCTCCCCTGGGAATACTCTCTACCACTTCATCCAGCTTACTCCACAATTCCTCCTTCTCTTCTTACTGTCACCGAACTTGTGGGGCATATGCACTAACAACATTGAGCATCACACCTTCAGTTTCCAGCTTCAAAGTCATCATTCTATCTGACACACTCTTCACCTCCAGAACACTCCTCACATACTCTTCCTTCAAGATTAACCATACTCCATTTCTCTTCCTATCTACACCATGGTAGAACAGTTTGGTCCACCTACGATGCTCCTGGCCTTGCTTCCCTTCCACTTGGTCTCTTGCATTGCACAATATGCCTACCTTCCTTCTCTCCATTATATCAGCCAGCTCTCTTCCTTTACCAGTCATAGTCCCTACATTTGAAGTCCCCACTCTCACCTCCACCTTCCTACCTTTCCTCCTCTCTCTCCCTCTGCCTCCTAACATCCCTTCCCCCTCTCCTCCTCCTTTGTCTTTGGCCAACAGCAGCCAAAGACTGCAGCCAAAGACCACCTCTGGTGGTCGTTGTTAACTCAGGCCTTGGCTGGTTGAGTATGGAAGTCATATTATGAATCTGCATATTTGATTTGGCAAAGATTTTATGCCGGATGCCCTTCCTGATGCAACCCTCCCCATTTACCCAGGCTTGGAACCGGCACTGAGAGTACACTTGCTTGTGGTCCCCCCTTGGCTGGGTTCCCAAAATGGATCCCATCCTCAACCCAGTTACCATCATTATACCAAGTAATGAAATTATTATTGGATGATTCCCAACCTACATTAACTAAAGCCACATGCAAGATGCAGCTGACTCAGAAGTATCTGTGATTTATGCCCTTTTACAGAATTGTTCTTCATCACACCTGATACAATGTGTGCACATCATACTGCTCAACTTGGCTTCATAAAAAATGATGTGGTTATAAAAATGTATAACATTAGTGCATTTTTTCCATTGAGTGGGCAGTAGTATAGCATGGCCATTTGCCAGCGGTGTCTGTTTTTTCTTTACTTTAGAAAAATATGATCTTGAATTATAAACATCTTTTTGGCACATTTTTCTCTTTTACAACCTTGTAAAATATCTTGATTTATTATTTGAACAAACCTTTAAACCTACTGGTCAGACAGAACTGAGTGTTCTCTTTCTCTGTGGTAGGGTAATATGTTAAATATACTATTGAAATACACATTTATCTGTGTCTGTCAACTCAGAGACATTGCAGTAGGCCACCTGGTGGGAAAGATCCCTGGAAAATTTGTCATCCTGAGTCTGATCTTCTCAAGACTCACAGTTTTCTATCAAAGCCTGAATCTTTTTTTCCACTTTTTTCTTATAACCCAGCCCCATTCTCAGTCATTCTAATATTTTTAACTGACTGATTGGAGGAGATTGGTGGAGCCACAAAGTGCTGCCTGACAGACTCATTTCAGGAATGGAAAGCTCAATTTCTTCATGCTTCCCTGAGTAACAGTGCCTAGTGTTGCTACCCATTATGGCAGGTTTTACTACAGTTATTTGTTCTCTATGGAGTGAGCCTCTCCTTCTCTTTTATTCTCTTTATTTAGCTCCTCAAACCTCTTTCAGACCTTTGCTTTATGATCTGCTTTGCTTCTGATATCCACTTCCCACGGTCTCCAAATCTGGTTAATGGAGCCATAAATGCTAGTTTATCAACACTCTCTCTGGCCTGAAAGCTAATGTGAAAATGTAATACTGAGCTGTGAGGTGACACAATAAAACACACCGAATAAGTTAACAAATAGAAAGTCGCGGTCCTGTTCCATTAAGCTCACTAATGCACCAAAGAGCAATGCTGATAACAGATAATAGAACAGGAAAACTATGGAAATGATGAGAAAGAACAGAGAAAACAAAGAAAGAAGTCTAAACTTTATTTGGTCTTCAACTACAAAGTCAATGCCATGCTTTCTTATTCTTATCATAAAATATTCATAGATTTCAAAGTTTCTTATGCTCTCTTTTTATGTGTTAGCATCCCTTACTGTTGCATTTAAACATATCGTCACCCCTTTTTGAGATGTTTTAGCTCAGCAGATTTATAACCACAGTGATCTTCAAGTGTGAGTAAGAACTTAAACTATCCTCCAAATCCCCTCTGAGATTTTCTGTCAGTGTCCTGATCCAGTAAATGTTTTATTCCTCTAAATTTATGTGGAGATCACTGGTGCTTGTTTTGGTTTATGAACAGTAAAACACTCTTTACTCGTCATATGGTTCTATTTGCATTTTTAACAGGGTACAATTCCCCTGCATTCTTTTTTAGGATCCAAAGTAGCTATGCAGCTCTTCAGAGGATCAACCAGGATTTGGAGGACAAGATGCACAGGGCGGTAAGAATCCCCAGCAGAAGTGTTTGCACTTATAACCTCACATAACTAAATCTTTCCGTATCAAAACAGAAATGTTAATTGCAGCACGGAGTCTCTGTTAAAATCATATCTTGTTCTGTAAAGGTATAGAGTAGGGACACATTTATGGTGCATATTTATGATGTTATAAAAGTTGGAAAAGCATCTCATTGTTATCACTGTTTCCATGTGAATATTAAAACTATGCCATGTCATGATCTTCACTGTTATCTATTTAGGTTTTGTCACTCAGGTAAACAGCTCCATTCACAACTGTGCCTCAGTACTAAGTATTTTAACAAATCACATACTTTTTGGAGAAATTTTTACCTATGTAAATATTTTAATAGGCACTTTACGTGAAAGGCAACATATAAAGTAGTTATATAAAGCTTAAAGAGTTTGTAGGTCTAAATGATAACAGTATTGTCCTTTAAGCATCATAGTCCTGAAGGTGTAGCGGCAGAAGTACAAACCCCATATCAATAAAAGTTGGAATATTTCCCGAAATGCAATAAAAACAAAACTCTGATATGTTCACACAAAACTTAATTTAACTTAGAAAAGTAAAAAGAGGATTTTTAATAGTTTTACTGACCAAATAAATTGTATTTTGTAAATATAAACAAATTTAGAATTTCATTGCCACAACACAAAAGTTTGGACAGAGGCACGTTTACTGTAGTGCTATATCACCTTTCCTTTGATAATACATTTTAAGCATTTTGGAACTGAAGATACTAATTGTTATATTTTTGCAATTTGAAATTTTGTATATTGTTGCTTGATAACACTGAACAGTCTGTGGTCCTTGTCTTATTCTTCTCTTCATAATACACTGTTAAAGATCATGAGCCTGGAAAGGTGGAGGCATGCACTGGAGAGAAGAGTAACGAAAGTCAGTAGAAGCAAACGAGTACATGTGCATAAATGAGAGGGAGACAGGTGGAACGGTGAAGATGCAAGGAGTAGAGGTAGTAAACGTGAATGAGTTTAAATACTGGAGGTGGCAGAATTGAAGATGTTGAGATTTTCCCTGGGAACGACCAGGATGGACAGAATTAGAATGAATACATCAGAGGGACAGCACAGGTTGAGAAGTTTGGAGATAAAGTCAGAGGCAAGGCTGAAATGGTTTGGACTGAACTGAAGGAGGACATGCAGAGGGTTGGCGTGAGGAAAGAGGATGGAAGGGATAGGGTGAGATGGAATCAGATGATCCACTGTGGAGACCCATAATGGGTGCGGCCAGAAGATGAAGAAGAAGAAGGAGAAAAAGAAGAAGTTTATTAAGTATGTTAACTTTCTCTTCAGCCAGAAACATAAAAATTCTGCTTACATTTTAAATCATCGGTAATTACTGTATAACCCAGCTATAGGAAATACAATAAAAGAACATTAATATGTAAGACAGAAATGTTCCTCTTCTGGCTTTTCTGATTTGGATTAAATAAGAGATGTGCATACTTTTTTCCATCTATAAATGTCCAACCTCCAGACTCTATGTGCAGGCTGAGTGTCTATATATTCAGCCTCTCCTTTTCTCTCTCTCTAAGCTTTCACATTTTCTGACCACTATGTCTGTTTGTACTGATATTAACAAAAAGCGCAGAATCCAAATGGTGTCTGTAAGTACTACAGAGTTCTCACTAAGACTCTCATAAAAGATGTATGAAGGTGATGGGGATGTGTGAACGCAACGACATGCTTGTATGGACATGTACACGCTAAGCCGCTTTTGACCTAAAGCTTGACCTGGAATCATCTCTTTGAGAACATGAAGTCCTGTTACCAGGAAACCATTACTCTCAGTTTGCTTTTTTATAAATTTTGTCTTCCCCTCACTGATAACAATTCTAGAAAGACAACAGCAGAGTTGTCTTACGGTAGGAGCATCCATTTCCTGAAGTCTGCATTTTATATCCTTAAGAATTTATTGTTTTTTCAGTTAGCTCCATAGGTCATATTTTTAAATAACTTAAAGGCTCCATAGCTTACCATTTTAAGACCACTATAATTACTGTTAGTTTCACATGTTCCAACAACGTATATTTCATGTTTCAGACCAAATACCTCACACATTAGATTAGATTAGATTAGACTAGATTAGATTACTTTATTGTCATTTCAACTACATATAAATACACAGTGAAATGATATAGCGTTCCCCCAGGACCTGGTGCCCCATACAAGGGTAGCGCCGGCCAGCCAGGGCCCACCTCCGGCCCAACACAACACCCCGCCCGCGATGTCCTCTTCTCCGGCCACCGGCATCAGGCAACGCCGAGGACTGAAGTCCCGGTCCACACAGCAAGCCAAGATCGGAGTTCGCAGAAACCGTTAATCCGCAGCATCAGTCCCACGACGATACTCCCCGCAGAAACCAGAAACTTTGGCTCCGAGCCAAAGTACCATGCATTTTGTACCATGCTTGTATAAAAAGGCTGCCATTTAAATGGAATTTTTCTACTCTTTCTCACCACTAAAAGCACTTTAGACTAGAAATCATATTTTTAACCACAGTGATTCATTCTATACACTGTAACTACATCTCATCCATGGACAACTTAGAATCACCAGTTACCCATATCTATATTTCTAGATTTGGGAGAAAGGCAGAGTAACTAAAAAGTAGACAGACGGATGCTGACACAGAGATTGGGTCAAACCATCTGTTATAAAGTAAGAAATGCAATGAAGGAATTAAATGTGTCCTCCTTTGTTTTTTTAAACCGTGACTACTAATCTTGTTAGTTTATTGCTGTGAACAGTCATCCACATGTTTTCTCCATGTGCACAGACCACTCTTACTGTAGTCTATTTTTTTCTTTTGTTTAAAAAAAAATAACACTTTTAAGCAAATCGCAGTTATGTACATCTAAATTCTGTCTCATTTGTTGTGTGGTGTACTTAATGCGTCAGACTGTGTGCAACTGAATCCTAGCCACTCTGTCCCCAATATCAGCATTACAGCCCCTAAGAATGCTACAGTCAAGTTTGATTCAACCATAGGATGAACTTTATCTCCTGCTCATTCTTTCTGTTGACAATGTTTTGTTTATTTGGCTTTATTCTAATCGATAAAGTAGAAAACAGTTCTTAAACTTGAACTTTATCTTGCTCAAAAGGTCTAACAACAGCATCAAGGCAACCTTCAACAACTACCTCCATACAAACATCTGTGATGTCAGCTCAACTTTCATTTTCAAACTATTTTTAACCATGACTACACGTTAGCAAAAAAAACCCACCAGGCAATGGTTATTCAATATGGAAATATTTGCTGGGAAGTCTGATAGCAGGTTTCCTGTCAAGTCAATATGTCATAGCCGCTCTCTTGTCTGACAACAGGAAGAGAAAGATGTTCATGAGAACAAATTTATTGTGACTTCAGCTGCATCAAAATGCAGTATAAATGAGTGTTGAGAGAAAGAGAGAAGCAAATGGATGTGAACTGCTAAAGGAGAGCCAACTGAGTTTGCCTGTACTGTGGCACATAAAGTTAGAAGAGTGACTAGAACTCCTTGTCACAAAGATCTGCAGCTTAAGCCCTGAAAACACTAAATATAGCCCACACTTAAACTGACAGGGAATTTTGTTGATCAATATATGTTTTGCTGCTGACTGTCCATAGCAGCAGGTTTAATATCTGTGTTATCGGCATGCTTAGCACTGACCCAGGAAGAAGTGACCAGCTCCTACATGGAAAGATGAGAACATTTTTACTGGCTTGCAAAGCTGGGATGCAGTAAGAGACTTTGGAGTTTCCTAGCACAAATGTATAAAAATGCCTTGACACTATAAGAATAGATATGGGACCTTTAAAATACAGAATAAATGGCTTACAGTAAGTGCAAAGGAGCCACTGTTGTATATCTTTTTTCTCTAGTGTTATTCCTGTGTGATTTCTTTCTTTTAATTTCATATTCAATTTCCCCAGCGTAGAACAGCCAGAATCTCCTCGATAATATGACGTTGAAGTCACTTAATCAGTTTCATTTCTCCTTCATTTTATTTTCTGAGAAATCTCATTTTTCATCAGTTTGATACAGTGCATGGTTTATCCAAACTTCATTCACTCTGAGAATAAACACATTTAAACTCACATTTCCACAATGTGTAGACCAGAAGTGTCAGTTCAGCTGGACAATTCAAACTATTTTTTTTTATTAGAAGAAGTACATTCTGAAAACATTCTCATTTGATAAACCACCCTTTTACCAAAAAAATTGGCTTAAAAAAAGCACAATCTCAACAATTTTTCTCAGTTTTCTCCACATGTAATCAGTCTACTGTCAGTACAAAGAAATGCAAAAGCTCCTTGGCTCAACCATCTTAATTTGGTATGATATGACAAGCCTCTCTTTGTCATTTAGAATTTCCTGTTCCCACCAGGAACAGGAAATTCTGAACAAAATACGTAAAACAAAACTAGAATTAAATGAAATTATCAATAAAAAAACACAATTCTTAGTACAAAGACTTCGCTTGCAAAATTTTGAACATGGTAACAAATCCGGTCGATTTGTAGCTAACCAGTTAAAAATAAATAAAGAGAAAACAATTATAAGTGCTGTTAAAGACTTATCTGGGAACACAGTATATGACCCTGACGGAATAAACAACATTTTTAGGGATTTCTTTAAAACTTTATACACACCACAGATAAACCCATCTGATAACGAAATTGATCAGTTTCTTGACAACATAACCCTTCCAAAATTACCAGACAGTCAAGCAATGGCACTGGATTCACCGCTGACACCAGGTGAACTCCAGGAAGCCCTGATAAGTATGCCCAATAATAAGGCTCCAGATCCGGATGGATTTCCAGCAGAATTCTACAAAGAATTCTGGACAATTCTGGCACCAGTATTCCACAGAATGTTGCAGGAAATCAAGGACAATGGCAGACTACCACCAAATATGAATTCTGCCAACATTAGTCTCTTGCTAAAACCAGGCAAAGACCCTGTATTTCCTTCAAGCTATCGTCCAATATCCCTTATTAATGTTGACCTTAAAATAATCTGTAAAGCTCTCTCAAAGAGAGTAGAGAAGATAACCCCCCTCTTAATACATCCTGACCAAACCGGTTTCATAAAAGGTAGGCACTCATCAACAAATACACGTAGATTACTTGATTTAATAGACTATTCATGTAGTAAAAACATTGAAACCACAATATTGTCTCTAGATGCAGAAAAAGCGTTTGACAGAGTTAACTGGAAATTTTTATTTGCAACTCTACACAAATTCGGTTTTGGAAACTCTTTCATAAACTGGTTAAAAATATTATATAATTCCCCAACAGCTTGTGTCAGAACAAATGACCAAACATCCTCCAGATTCTGTCTCCAGAGGGGCACCAGGCAAGGATGCCCACTCTCCCCTTCACTGTTTGCAATTTTTATCGAACCACTAGCAGCAACAATTAGACAGGCTATAGTAATTAAGGGCATAAAATGCAAGAATGTAGAACACAAAATCAGTCTCTATGCAGATGATGTGTTGCTTTTTCTTCAAAACTCACAAACCACTCTTTCGGAGGTAATTACATTAATAAACTCTTTTTCAAGAGTTTCAGATTATTCAATTAACTGGTTAAAATCTACAGTTCTTCCAATTAATTACTCCTTCCATAATTCTTCTTCCACCTCACTGCAATCTGGAAATATTAAATATTTAGGTATCAATGTTTCTCCTAAGCTTGCAGATTTAACTAAACTAAACCATATCCCACTTTTAAAGAAAGTAGAAGACGATCTGGCTAGATGGAAATCGTTACCCATATCACTCATGGGAAGGGTCGCTTCAATAAAAATGATGGTCTTGCCAAAAATCAATTATTTATTTTCAATGATCCCGAGTAAACCATCACCAAACTGGTTTAGATCTTTGGATTCATCTATTTCTAAATTCCTTTGGAAAGATAAACCCCCGCGCATTAGCTTAAAAACGCTACAAAGGACCAAGGATAAAGGAGGACTAGATCTGCCTAACTTTCAACATTATTTCTTAGCCAACAGGCTACAATTCATCTCAGGATGGTTGAAACATACTCTCTTAGATGAGCCTTGGCTAGATGTAGAACAGGCACTATGCAATAATATAGAGATTTCAGACCTACCATTTATCAGCTCAAACATAAAACGATATGTATGCTTTAAAAGCATCAACATTAGCTCTTCTCTGACAGCATGGTGGGAGTTTCTAAAAATGACTAAGTCTTCATTAATTCCATGCAAACGTACACCTATCTGGAACAATCCTGACATACTACAGAACAATAATATGATTAACTTCCCCGACTGGAGTTGTAAAGGCATTAAATACTTGGAACATATATTAGAAGGAACAGACTTTATTCCGTTTGATAGAATAGTTATGCAGTATGGGATTAACAAGAAAAGATTTTTAGAATATCAACAAATTAAATCTATAATAAAAAAGAAATTTAAACCTAATCATGTTGAATTACAAACACCATCAAGTGTGGTACAGTTCCTTAATCTTAAAACCCCCAAATTACTGTCTAAAATATACAGGTCACTCTCTAAAATAGATGAATCAATATCCCTTCCTATTGCAAAATGGGAAGCGGATTTATCAGTTAGCTTAGACCAAAACTTTTGGTCTCAGATGTGCTTAAAAACCTTTAAATTGATTAGAACTCCCAGTCTACAATTAATACAATACAAAATCCTACATAGAGTGCACTATACAGGTCAACGGATGTTCAAGATGGGCTTTACGTCTTCTAGCAATTGCTCACACTGTCAAGGC
>VUQH01028646.1:2182-14489 GCA_015106775.1 Etroplus canarensis | reverse complement strand
CCTCCTTCAGGTTGCACCTCCTGTATAAGATATAGTCCACCTGTGTGCACCTTCCTCCACTCTTGTAGGTCACTCTATGTTCCTCCCTCTTCTTGAAATACGTGTTCACTACAGCCATTTCCATCCTTTTTGCAAAATCCACTACCATCTGTCCCTCCACATTTCTCTCCTTAACACCATACCTACCCAACACCTCCTCATCCCCTCTGTTCCCTTCACCTACATGCCCACTGAAGTCTGCTCCAATCACCACTCTCTCTACCTGTGAATACTCTCTACCACTTCATCCAACTTACTCCAGAATTCCTCTTTCTCTTCTAACTGGCATCCAACTTGTGGGGCATGTGCATTAACAACATTCAGCATCACACCTTCAGTTTCCAGCCTCAAAGTTATAATTCTGACACTCTCTTCACCTCCAGAACACTCATCACATACTCTTCCTTCAAGATTACCCCTACTCATTTCTCTTCGTATCTACACCATAGTAGAACTGTTTGAATCCACCTCCGATGTTCCTGGCCTTGCTTCACCTCCACCTGGTTTCTTGCACACACACAATTCTTTCTCTCCATCATATCAGCCAACTCTCTCCCTTTAGTCCCTACTCTCATCTCCACCCTCCTACCTTTCCTTCTCGTTCTCTGCCTCCAAAACACGCTTTCCCCCTCTCCCCCTCCTTGGTCTTCGGCCAACAGTAGCATAGTTTCCACCGGCACCCTGTTGGCTAACGGCACCGGAGGCGGTCGCTGTTAACCCGGGCCGTGACCGATCCGGTGTGGAAGTCATATTATGAATCCGCATATTTGATTTGGCAAAGATTTTACACTGGATTGAAGCAACCCTCCCCATTTACCCGGGCTTGGGACCGGCACTAGGAGTACACTGGCTTGTGGGCCCCTGTGGCTGGGTTATTTTTCTGTCTGACAATGTGGAACAGTAATGCTGAGAGGAATTTCACGCGTGAATAACAAATTTTATCTGAAAATTCCTTCTTAACACCTTTGCTTGGTAAATACAATGAGAATAAATGGTAGCTAAAGTTTATTATTTTGTCACAGTCTTCTTACCATGTATTCTCCTTTTTATCCCAATAACCTGTAAAACTGCTGTCTACTGTTATGTCAGTCTGTTTTGTTGTGCTATTGTGCTAATTCCCCTTTCACCAGTTTCACTCAGTTATTAGAAGTTTCTTCATCTCTACCGCAGCTGTATTCTCTTTTAGTTGTGGTGGGTTTCAGCATATTCCATAAAAATCAGCTGACCCTGTGGCTTTGTGGGGAATGATTTTAGAACACTAGATCCAACAAAAATGTGAGACATTGTCTCAAAATGTGGGACAAGGGGACAATGGATAAAAATGCTGTGTAGTCCCAAATATACAGGGACATCTGGTCACCTTCTACTTGAGTATAGAATGTGTGTGCTCTTGCCACTAGGGTGACCAGATCCCAACAAACTAAAAGTGGCGTGTGTGGGACAATGTGAGACAAAATACTAATCCTGAGTCTCATTTAGCATGTGAAGTGAATATAATGTACCTTCGAGTGCTCCCTTGTATTTTCCCCAAGAGGTCACCACAGCAGATGAATCAGCATCTGTAATTTGGTAGAGGTTTTATGCTGGATAACCTTCCTGACACAGCCCACCCAAGCATAAATGAAAGCCTTAGTTTATTGTTTCTTCTCCCATTTACCTTCTTTTTAATCCCACTAACCATTAGAACAATTGTTATTTCGGTAGTTTTGTCTTGTGTCATTTGGGTTTCAGTGGGTAAGCAACATCTTTTGGAGTTAGATATTTCTCGAAACCCTCAAAGAATCACCTTCCACCCAGTCTTGCCTTCAAGTTTTCCTCGTATTCCACCAAAATCAGCAGAGCTTGTGACTTTGTGGTAATTTGTCACTTTCCCTTACTGCCGGAGTATTAGACAACCTTGCCTTGACTATAATGAAAAGTCTTCCCTGCTTTCTTCCCACACATGGGGTTAAAGCCGGGGGGTGGCAGTGGCACAGTGTGTCAGAGGACTCATTTGGAAGCCGGAGGGTTGCCAAAGGCCGCCGTGCCCTGGACCGACATGTGGAGGTGGACCAGGCCCAGAAAAGACGTCACCCCCTGAGCATTGCCGAGGTGCCCTTGAGCAAGGCACCAAACCCCCCACATTGCTCCCTCGTGCCTGAAATGGCAGCCTTGCTTGCTGACCTCCCGCACTTCATGGAGGTGTGTGTGTGTGTGTGTGTGCGTGCGTGCGTGCGCTTGTGCATGTGCGCATTAAGTCTGTAAGGAGCGCGGGCAATTTTGAATTTCCCCAGCTGGGAATTAATAATGTTGTTTGTGAAGCACAAACAGAATAAGTATGTACAGCTCTGCGACAGATAGACAGCAGATCTGAATGCACCAGATTTCCAACATGAAGGGAAAGGTTATTCCAGCCAGAGATCAGAGTCAAATGGATGAGTGAACCTACAGTAATTCATTAGTGGACATAAGTGCAGATATCAGCTGAATAAGTAAACTTTTTTTTTTAATAATTACATTTTCCTTCCTTAATTCTTTTTAAAAATATAGGGGTTTTTTTAGCTGGTTTATGTGTAACTGATGGTAACAGTAGGATAAGATAGTATAACAGTAGCTTTACATTAAAGGTTTGTTCTAAGAGGGTTGCTTAGGTTCAGCAGTCATTGGGTGTGACTAGCATGTCATTACTACCAAACAGTTAACCAGAGGATCTCAGATTTATAAATCGGTTTTGTTATCTGATTTGGACTGGAACCTGTCCCATTTGTCATAGGATGAGAGTCAGGGTGCACCTGAACAGGTAATTAACACAGTGGCACATCTATGACTAATTTATAACCAGTTAACCTAACAAATATGCCTTTTTATTTTGGAAAACAGACAAACTCCACAGAAAGACCCCAGCTGACAGAGAACCCAGAACCTTCTTGCATTAATTCAAGAGTGCTAACTACTACACTGCCCTGAGCTCAGGCCAACTTTTGCATTTTCTTGTTTCTCAATACAGAAGCAACTATACAAAAGCTTTCTGATAAACCAGTGTTACGTAGTGGCGAAATTTGTAGTGAAATTTAACACTTTTTAAAACATGTTTTCTGATCAGCAGCTTAGGTCCCTGAGTCATTTATCAGTTCAGTATGTATCTTATACAGCTTAGCAGTATGTTACATTAATAACACTTTATAATTAGGTTTGCTCTAGTCACTTTCATTTACAGTATTGCCTAAGAGTCAGCCAGGAACAGTTAATGCTGGTAAAAGGACACACACTTGCAGATGCTGCTGTGCAACATAAAATTGTGTGCTTTGTCAATGACACTGCAGAGTGGAGCATTATGCCTGCAGTGCAAATGTTAATTTCACTGTGTTTTCCATTTTCTTATTCAGCCAATGGATTGACGTAAGCCAACAGAGATGCTGCTGAAAGATCTTCCCAGAGAGGCCCTGATGCGGCCGTTGTCTAGGAATGAAGTGGTAGGCATGTTGGTGAGGTTGACCGTCTTTGGTGCAGCCACATACTTCAGCATCAAGTGGGTCTTGGAAGCAATGGATCCTACTTCCAAACAGAAAAGCCAAGCCAAGAAGAGGGTATGTCAAGCTTCAGCACACAATATGAGCATATCATCTGTTAAATACTGTAAGCTCCAGGTGGATGCTGCACCACATACCTACTGCTGTAGCACAATAAGTAAGTAAGTAAGTAAATAAGTAATGCAGTAAGCATGATCTGGTCTTGTACTGTTAAAAAACAATGAGTGTGTATTATTACAATTTTGGAAATAAACACATTTTTTTTTATTTCTTTCCAGCTGATAAACAAATGTATTATAGTGGGGTAAATTCCATTTAATTTACTACAGATTTTGATAATTATCTTTCATTTCTGGGGTTTATACAGTAACAATTATGCCAGGTGTAATGAATGGCTAGAACAGCTTTCTGCACACTGTCCGTTATCCTTTAGTGATTTTATCTGAGTTGTGTTTCTAAACCCTCCAGGCAGAACAGCTGATGAAGAAGATTGGTGTTGAGGGGGTCAGACTAACAGAATATGAGATGAGCATTGCATCTCATCTAGTTGATCCACAAACTATGAAGGTAAGAACTGTAATCATCAGTCCATAACCCAGGGATCATAAAGTGCAATGATGTTTTTATGCCTTATTTTATGATTGCACCTTCCCAGACAGAAAACAGAGATTTTTACATTTATCTACCTCCTGACAGGTGTCCTGGAGAGATATAGCAGGCCTGGATGAGGTTATCAATGAGCTTCAAGACACAGTCATCCTGCCCTTTCAGAAAAGACACCTTTTGGCAGGATCCAGACTCTTTCAGCCTCCCAAAGGTACCACAGCTAATCTAATCAATGTGGTCAGGTTGTACTCATAAAATTTAAAGGGAACTATTGTGCTTTACGCATAAATTAAAAAAAAAATGAGATCAGTATGTGTATAAGCAGTTCCTCCGACTGCTCTAGACACTTAGTTTCTGACCTGTTTTTTCTACTCATGAATCTCACAAAGGATAAATTGAGGTACTTCACTGAAGCCCAGTACAAGATAAATAAGGATTGTTTTGATTCATACAAAGCTTTAAAAACAGTTGCAACTTTTTTCAAAGATATTGTAACACTGCGTCTTTTCCTAATGATGACTATGAAATAATTTCATAGTGGTGTATCTATATTCTGATCAAAAATTATTAGGACCAGCTTCCTTTCTTTCTTGCTTATTTTAACATAAGAAGAGCAAGAAACAAAGAATTCGTTTTGATTTCAATTACAAGGTGTTTCGAAAAAGATGGACCCAATTTCAATGTGGTATATTTCTTGATAGCAACATGGGACAATTACACAAAGTTACAAATAGTTAGTTGTGATCTTTTAAAACTCTATGCCTCGCCCTTTCATGTGGTAAATGTTTCATTCATGGGCGGTTCGTGGTTGCAGAGATTTAGTGATTTTAAATCGAGGCCATCTTTTTGAAACACCCTGTATTATTTCTGAGTATATAGTTCATGTTTGGGTAGTACATGCATGTTCTGAGTCTTTAAGTCAGTATGGATGTGCATAACCTCAAAATGCCCTTCAAGTTCATAGCTAAAAATTTATAGATCCAAAATAACAAGAACCAAGTCGCTGTTACAATTTGTCTGTCCTTTTTTGTCATAAAGTAATAATTTTTTGAAAGCATTAAAAACTTGCCAGCTTAAATTACCTTTTTAAAATTTCAGTTATAATTCTTCTCAGTTTGTCTTTTCACTATTCTCTAATTATTGTTAAAAGTCTACCCATTTCTATCTGTAACAGTGCAAGATAGAAAAAGACAGGATTTATCCACTCGGCAGTGTGACAGCAAAGGGTCACTAAGAGGAATGCTTTCTGTAGAGAGGTTTGACTGTTTGACACAAATCTTTATACAGAGCTTCAGGATGAGTCAACCTCCAAAATTAGCTGCTCTGGGAGTCCAGCTCAATCTCTAGACTTAAGGTTTTGTTCGTATCACATCGCTTTAAAAAGGTTGCCTCTGGGAAGAGATCGATTAGGCCTGGCCAAAATTGGCACATGTGTTACAAAAGACCAAACTAGGGTAAAAAAAAATCTCAACACATTTACCAATAAGGATGTAAAATTACAAAGTGCATAAACTAGACAACTGAGAGTCAAGATCTGTATTTTGACAGGAATTTATAAGAGGTGAATTCTACCTGTTGATCCTTTGTCCTTATAGGTGTTTTGTTGTTTGGTCCTCCGGGATGTGGGAAGACTATGATTGCCAAGGCAACAGCCAAAGCATCAGGATGCAGGTTTATCAACCTTCAGGCTTCCACACTGACAGACATGTGGTATGGCGAATCACAGAAGCTGACTGCTGCAGTCTTCTCATTAGCAGTCAAAATTCAGCCGTGTATCATCTTCATTGATGAGATTGGTATGTTTCACTTACAAGACACATGTCAAAAGTGTTGAATGTTAGATTATTACACTGTTATATGTGATCTTTCTTCATTTTCAGCCTTTCAAGCCCAAAACACTACTATTTAATAATTATATTTTTTCCATGGTTTGTAAGTGGATTTGTTGACCTTGTGTTAGGCATTGCAGTACCCTCAATAAGTGTAACTCACATAGAATGTATTATGTGTTGTGTCTTTCTGTTAATCTTGGTTCTAAATCCTACAAGTTCAATATAGATGCAAATTGTGGTAATTTGGCTCAGTCCTGGCCACTCACTGGCTCAACATGCTGTGTCACAGCCACTGCTACAGTTCCAACTGCTGGCTATCTTAGTGAGCTGGCCAAATTAGCAAGGATTAGTTTTGTGTAAGTATTGTGTAAATGCTCGAGTTACACATTTTCTCTTGTGTGTTAGAATCATTTCTGAGGAATCGCTCCAGCATGGACCATGAGGCCACAGCTATGATGAAAGCCCAGTTTATGAGCCTGTGGGATGGCCTGGACACCTCTTCAACCACCCAGGTAACATAACCAGAGTGCTCTCTTGTACCATAATGTATCTGCCAAATTAAATACATTGATAATTCAGCAGATAGGTATTTTTGAGTATTGTATTCACATTAGAATTCTTACCATTTAGGTGATGGTGATGGGAGCCACGAACAGACCACAGGACGTGGATCCAGCCATTCTCCGCAGGATGCCCACGACTTTTCATATCAGCCTGCCAGTAAGACATGCACAAATAAACCAGCAGCCTGTATTCCACCTGTGCAGTCTGACTGCAGAGAATACATTTAAACTAAAGCAGTGTCTGCTGTCACAGGCATGTTAACATAAGCAAAGATAGACATTATAGTCAGTGGGGAATTATTGTTGGCTGTAACTAAATGATGGACATTGCCAGCATGACATCACCCATTTAATGAAGTCCAATTTGGCAGCCTCATATTGACCAATTTCTTTTTTTAAATAAAAAAAAATACAAAAAATAAAAATAAATAAAATAATTTTTAAAAATTGACCAATTTCAAAACCGAAGCTAAAAACCAAGAAGTGGATCTGACTGATTAACCAAGGAACAGTGCATGCTCGTACAGTAGTCAGAAAGTTAGCCTGCCCTACTTTACAAAACTATTTACCAAAAGAAGAAACTAAGAGGCCCTTGTCCACCATAAAACATCAGTATAATGTGATGAGAGGTGAAATAACTGTTAGCAGCCCAAAATGAGCTTGAATTACAGATTGTACAAAAGACGGACGTAGCTACTATTACATCAGCCATTGATTTGTCATATCCAATTTTGAATCCTTGAGATGAGCATTTTCAACCTCGCCTTCTTGGTGTTTTGTAACCAGATGTGACGAGCGAGGGGTAGAGTGGACTGTTAAACCGTGCAGTCATTTGTGATTAACTTCTAATTGATAAGTCGCTAGTCATTGAGCTTAATCTGGACAATCCTCCTTTCTGGCGCGTAGAATGAGCAAAATTTACAAAATAGTCTTAATGTTGTATTCAGTATTACCTGAAATGAGTGATTGAGCCCATAAATTGATCACGAAAGTGTTTACTGAGGTCAGTGTTAAGGGCATTTTGCCTATAGATTGTTGTATGAAGCATAGGTGTCTCTGCTGATGGCAGTTAAACAGAATGATGGTTTATGGCACTCTGTTGGCTTCACTTACAGACCCAGAAGCTATGTCCATCTTTTCTACTTTCTATGGGTGAAACAGTTTTAAACTGATCCTAGCTTTGAGGCATGCGGCAGAAGCAACAACCAGTAGGAGTGAATAATACTGTTCACTGGCATATGAAAGGTACCCAGTATATTAAAGGGTTACCTGAATATCCAGTGCCACCATTTAGAATTCACTTGGTGCCTGTTGAACAGCGAACAGTTCCCAAAAACGAGACATCAAGCTTATCTTATGTCTTACAAAGCACTTACCTAGCTTCCCTGGTATACATCTGCCAAGTGTGAAGTAGATGAATAATTCTCATAATTGGAGAACAGCCAGGAAGACACATACAAAGATTATTTTATTTATTTGGGAGATATGTGTTTAGGCAATTGAATATAACTAGACAGGAACTGACTCTCTAAACTGGTGATTTGTAATTCATAGGTTACACAGTAGGATTTTTATTTTCCTAATGAGAACGACTGTCCTCTCTTTGCAGAACACAAGGCAAAGACAAGACATCCTGAGGCTCATCTTGGCAGGAGAAAACGTAAGATCTGATTTCTTTTCATCCTATTCAACTGTAGAAGAAATTGTTCTGTTCTATTGTTTTTTGTTTGTGACGTTAACATAGAATGTGTTTCCACTGTCAAATCAAATAAATCAGATCACTCATGATTATTTGACACTTGATTGGCAGCAACAAGACTAGTTCAGCGATTAATTACAGAGCAATTCTCTATAGTTGTCTCACATTGCTTGATGTATTTTCTGCTCAGCTGAGCAACGCCATCAATCTGAAGGAGATTGCTGAGAAAACAGAAGGTTACTCTGGCAGTGACCTCCGGGAGCTCTGCCGTGATGCTGCCATGTACCGAGTGCGGGACTATGTCCGCAAGGAGCAAATGAGGCAGATCGCTCAGCAGCTACAGGACTGCCAGGAGGAGGAAAGGTATGACTCATCTTCAGACACCCACAAGATTTCAGCGTCTTAATGTCCACTGAGGCTCAGCGACAGTTTGTCATCAGACCAGGCTGATTTTGGATTTTAGTTTGAGTGATATGTGTTCCAGTACGTGACTGTTTATTTGACTTTAAATCCCCACAAATAAACAGTTAAATTCAGTTTTCTTTCGAAATAGTTATAAAACATAATATGTTTTATACATACATAGATGTCAGCATCACACAGTACTGTTATTGATCTGAACACCGTCAGAGGTGTATGATTGATTTTTATTATCTGAACATATATATAAGGCTTATAGAAAAAGGTTTATAAAAATATCTGATCTGGGTAACCCTTTCTTCTGCTGTTGCTAAGCGACTGTTGGTGTAAACCATTGTTGCTGAAAGAAGTATTTTTAACTTTTAAGTTTTCAGAACTCTGAGCAAAAGCGCTCACGGACAAGCTCTTTGTGATTACAAGACCAAGCAAAAGAAAATGGAGGTTAAAGAAAATAGTGAAGGCTCTTGTTTGCGTCACTGTAGTTCTCATTAATCATTGTGGTCCATTCAAGGTGGTGCAGTGAGAAGTTAGTTGGCTTCAATAATTGAAATACTTACATCAGGACCATAAAGACAAATTTATTTAAATGTTCTAAGCTAATATATATCCTATATGGGCATAAGTATTGGGCCGCATTTCTTAATAACTGAATTTAGATTTGTCTTTCAGTCCTATTTCCACATGTATAAAATAAAGCACCTACTCATGCAGTCTGTCTTTACAGACATTTGTTAAAGAATGGGTCATTCTGAAGAGCGCATGAACTGACATGTTCATGAGCTCTTCGGTGCTCATGATCAGGTCATTCAGTGCTCGGTGTTGAAGCGCAGAGTGCATAAAAGTCACCAACGCTCTGCTGACTCTGTAACTGCAGAGTTCCAAACTTCCTCTGGCATTAGCATCAGCACAAAAACTGTGTGCTGGGAGCTTGATGGCACGGGTTTCCATGCCCAAGCAGTTGCATGCAAGTGTGTACAGTGCCAAGCTTCGGATGGAGTGATGTAAAGCACATCGCCACTGGACTCTGGAGAAGTGGAAACGTGTTCTGTGCAGTGATGAATCACCCTTCTCTGTATCGCAGTCTGATGCACAAGTCTGGGTTTGGCAAATGCCAGAAGAGCGTTACCTGCCTGACTGCACTGTACCCACTGTGAAGTTTTGTGGAGGAGAGATAATGCGACGGGGTCGTTTTCTGGGGTTGGCATGGACATCTGAGTTCCAGTGAAGTTAAATCTTAATGCTTCAGCTTATCAAGATATTTTGGACAATTTTATGCTTCCAGCTTTGTACAAAGAGTTTGAGAAGGCACTTTTCTGTTCCAGTATGACTGTGCCCACACAGAGCCCTGACCTCAACCCCATCAAACAACTTTGGGATAAACTACAGTGGAGATAGTATGCCAAGCCCTCTCATCCAAAATCAGTGTCTGGCCTCACAGATGGTCTTCTGGCTAAATGGGCAAAAATTCCCACAAACTCCCAAATTTTGTGGAAAGTCTTCCAGAAGAGTGGAAGCTGTTATAAGGGGGGGGGGGGTGCAACTTACATTAATGCCTATGGATTTAGAATGGGATTTCATAAAAGCTCCAGTAGGTGTAATATGTAGGTGGCCAATACTTTTGTATATAGTGCATTCCCAGTTCCAACCTTCATACTAGTTCTGAGTAGGTAGAGGACACAGTGCTTTTACACCAGAACTTTATATCTAATCTGTTCAGTCAATTTAAAACAGTTATTACATTATGTTCTTTTCTTTAATACTGCATTTAAAACAGCATATCATAAATGTTGGTAGATAAAGCTGCAAGAGAAGCATATGAACCCTTTGGAATTTAGTTTGACTTAAAATATTTTGAGATTTTTAACAGAAGCCCTAAAATTAGAAAAAGAAAAGCTAATTAAATTTATTCATTGAGAAAATTTATCCACTATACAGATCTGTGAGGGGGAAGCAAATGTGTACTTTCAGTGTTTGGTGTTTACCCCCTTGCAGTCCAAAAATCCACAACAATCCATTTTTGGTAACTCAATCAGTCCTGCACATTAGTTTGGAGGAATTTTAGCTGTTTTCCACGTTCAAAACAGCCTTAATGCTTCAACTCTGGGATGTTGTTGGTTTTCTCTCTATGGCTTGTCTTTGGACTTCCGACAACAATTAAGTTCTATTCAGCTGAATTTTGGCCATTCCAAAACTTTTCTTTAACCATTCTAGAACTACTTTGGTGCTGTGGTCAGTGACTTGCTGCGTGACCCACTTTCTCTTCAGACCTTTGACAGATGTCTCGATATCTCCTATTCCGATTTATTGTTGAAACTTAAAATGTATTGCTCCATCCAGATGCAACCAGACAGACCCAAACCAAAATGCAATCACTGTTTCACAGATGGAATTGGGTCATTATGTTGGAATGTAGTAGTTTCTTTTCTCCTAACAGAATGTTCATTATGTAAACTAAAAAATGCTATTTTGGTCTCATCTGTCAACAAAAAATTGTTCCAGTAGCCTTCTGGCCTGAATGTGTGATCTTTAGCAAACTGCTGACAGGCAGAGCATTGTGCAGCCCTGCCATACACACATTGTTGTTCAGTATTTTTCTGATGCTGTCAATGTCAGAGGTAATTTTCTACTTTTAGGATTCATGTGAAGATCTGAAGATGCTTTATGTCATATTTATGCATAAAATTCCAAAGGGTTTCCAAACTGTCTTGCAACTGTGCTGTGCATAGTTAATGTGCAGTATGGAAGTATAGCCCAGCTGTTAGCCCTCTGTACCTGACCTTCTGACCATGTGTGTCTTTGGCTCCAGACCTGTGGATGAGGAGCGCTTGCGGCCAGTCACTCAACTGGACCTCCTCTTTGGCCTGGACAAGATGAAGGAATCAAAGAAGGCCACAGCCTTCATGTTACCCACCGTGTCAGAGGTTGCTCTGGATTAAACGCCATCTGTAGACCACTGAGCGGGGAGGAATTCTTTCCGCCTTTGTCCACCATGTGTTCCAACTCGCCAAGCAGAGACTCTGAGAGTGTTAGAGGTGCAACTGGAAAAGCCAGCAGACAGATATCCTTTTTTTAAACTTTGCTTATCCAGACAGGGGATTCTTCTGAGCATGCTCATTTTCGGGACACTCCACATTTGTAGACTTTGAATATATTTAGAAATATGAAGTTGGTCTCATTTGAAGAACAGTGTCTTACTCAAGAGCACTGTGACAGTCTAAAAGAATGCAAAGCAAAGATCATAAATGTAAAATTATACAAATGATGCTAATATAATGATCCCATGAAGGGACTTCTGACTCAGAAGGCATTTATTGTCTGTTTCCAGACTAGGTAATGCTTCTGGCGCCCTTTTTTTTGTTGACTGATTCCTGAATCAACTTTTACTCTGGTTTTTGTTTGTTTTTGGGTTTAAAAGAACAAACACTTAATCAGCTGGCCACTGATATTATCCCAGCACGCTGGAAGAAACAATTCAGCTCACTTTGGTGCTGTCAAATAGTACAGCCTAGGCTCTGCAGAAGTTCTTGTATGATGTGAAAGGACATCATAACATTACATTTCCTAGTAACAACACATCTAACAAGGACTAGTAATTTTAATTTCAGGAGTACTGGTGTAAAAAGAATAGGTAAATGCCTT
>VUQH01028643.1:0-11120 GCA_015106775.1 Etroplus canarensis | reverse complement strand
AAAATGATTATTTCTTGTGTAAATGGACAGGGGTAGAAAGTGTCCCATGTCAGCTGTCTGGGGTCACTTTGAGCTTCTCTGACAGAAGAAAGTTAAATGTATGCACTGCAGCAACATCTGATGTTTGGAACAAATACATATATTAATCAGTTTTTTAAAAATTATAAAAAAAAATATAAAGCAGTGTATGGATGAGGTAGAATGCTGAAACTCTAGCTTTTTTGCACTGTGTGGATTTGCGTATTGGATGGTATATTATTTACAGATGATGTACATGTTTATATTAGTCTCTATCACCAGTTACATGATGGATTGAACAGAGGCAGGGCTTAATAAGCACATGCTTCTTTCTGTTCCTTTTAAAGAAGTTATGGTGAAGGTCCTCCTGTGTGAATTAAAAGTAAGATACTTTTATAGTCATCATTTATTATATTATCAGGATGGATTTTTTTATTTCATGTTTTGTTTTTTGTGTTGTTTTATGTTAAGTTCTGAATAAAGAATTCATTCATAAATGCACAGAAACACCCCTACTGACTGATTAAAATAAATAACCATCCATAAAAATAATACCATAAACAACACAAAAGTTACAGGAGACAAGAAAACTTTACGCTGTTTGAGTGTAAAAATTACAGTTGCACATTTATTTGGCCACCAGATGTCACTGTAGTGAAATGTTTCGAGCGTTTCAATAGATCGATTCCTTTCCAAATGTTTAGATCTTCATTTCCACCATCACTACTGCTCAGTATGTGGAGAGTGAATACCAGATATGCAGGACTGCGTAGACAGAGTACACAATGAGCGAGCTTCAGTAACTGATAAGTCCTTTCAGTAAATACAGTTCATGAGAAAAAAACTAAGCTTCCAAAATAACAATAGAAATCATGACATGAAGAACACCCAATGAAACTGAGCAGAGGACACCACACAGAACCGAGGAGAAGCAGGAGGGAGAAGAGCACAGGTAGCAACAATCAGGGGCAGGAAGCAAAACTGAACAAAGTGAAACAGGAAGTGAGAAACATAACTAAGAACAGACACAAGACTGAGTGTGACAGAAGACACAGCAGGAAGACACTGAGTGAACAACAAACTAAACAGAGGGTCAATAAAGCCAAACCTAAGCAAACTAACTCAATTAACCTCAGTGAACTAGAACTCAAATGCTTTATACAGAACCAAATAACAGGAAACATAACTGAGAAAACTACATAAAATACAGCAAAAAGCCATCACATGACCATGATAACCCAGTCACTACTATATGTTTTATGTAAATTAATGAATATTTAATATGCTCTAACCAAAGTGAGTGCAAGACAAAATCATGAAAACTTTCACTTTTACAGGAAACTACATTTTATATCAGCTTCTGTAAAGTTATAAAAGTTTAAAGTGTAATTTAGTGGGAGTTAATTCTGACTGCTCACACAATGAGGAGAACACGTGCAGCACGTATGATCTGTTCACCATCAGGCTTTGGTTCCTTGCTTGGGCTCAGCATAGACTCCATGAGAACATCCCTCGGGGTCTGGGGGTCTTTCATTGTCCACTCAAGTTACAGAAGCATTTGTTTTTGTTTTTTATTTTGCTCCAATCAATCATTGTACAGATAATTGTGGAACTTAACTGTAGTGATTGGCAGATTGCTGACTTTAATTTGATTTCTGGAGTTCTGGAGCACAAGCTTCTGGTTGGCCAGAAGTCAAAGTCAACTTTATTATCAGTTCTGTTGTATTTACAGGCATATATATATATATATATATATATATATATATATATATATATATATATATATATATATATATATATGAATCAAACATATATATATGTTTGATTCAGTCCCATTAAAGCCAGCAGCTAGCCATACAGTCTGTACAAAATCAGTGAAAGAATGGGTGGTTCTAAAGAGCTCACTGAATTCCAGCGTGGTACTGTAACAGGATGCCACCACTGCAACAAGTCAGCTGCTGACATTTCTTCCCTCCTAGATATTCCACCATCAGCTGGAAGTCTGAAGCATTTAGGAAGCACAGCAACTCAGCCACCAAGTGTCAGACCACGTAAAGTTACAGAGCGGGGTCACCGAGTGCTGAGGAGCAGAGTGTGGAAAAGTGTCCAACGCTCTGCAGAGTTCCAAACCTCCTCTGGCGTTAACATCAGCACTGTGATCATTTTAATCCTGTTCTTGTTATTTCAGTTGCTGTTCTGTCCTGTTACAGCCACAGATCAGCACAGCTCTTGCTGAGCCAGTCTTCTCCTGTGAGGTGCACTCAGCACATTCCTGCATCATTGTGTAAAAATTAAAACATTTGAGAGTGAAACGTCAGCGCTGATGAAACTATATCATCATGATGCTGCTGCTGGGCAGTTTGGTTTTTCAGACTTGTTTCAGACAACTGTTCCTGTTTTTTTCTGTCACTTCTTGAGGATGTGGTGTTTTGAGGGAAGTAACCCTGAAAAGAACAGGGAGTGTTTGAACTTACAGAACCAAGTCAAAAATGAGGCCTTGTTTCACAATCAGTCCATCAGCTGCCCCTTTACTCACTGCTCATTGCTCTGACTGCAGAAGAAGGTGGAACTCACAGAGGCTCAGCAGGGAACTAAGAATGGCAGTTTGCAAAGCAGCGACTCTCTGGAGATTCATGTTCCTTATGGCAGGTAAGACAAAAGTCATATTTTTATTCTGTTTTAATGAAAACAGGTTTGACTTTGATCAGCTCAGTCCTGCTGCTCTTCAAACCCACAAAACAAAGAAAGTCCTGAAAATATTAGGCCTGTTAGACTGAATGTGGACAAGAGTCTTCATAAAATGATTATCTGCAGTGTATAGATTTAACTCAGAGGCAGAACAAGCTGATGTCATCAGACAGGGAAGGAAAAAATCATTTTAACCTCCTTAAAGCTGCTCAAGAGGAAACGAGAAAGGAAAATGTTTCCGAATGAATTTGACTGAAACAGGATGAATTTCCAATGAATGATGATTTCTGTCCTCGTTCACCTGATGGTGTAACAGAGTACTTTTACTCCAGTACCACTGTGAGCTCCTGGTTCTGTGTGGACATGCTGAGGCCTCTGTGTGTGTGTTTGCTTCATCTTTACTTCAGGTTTCTTGTTTGTGTGTTTCTTCCCTCTTTTACTCTCAGCTTTCTGTCTGTCTGTCTGTCTGTCTAAACTTTGTGAGCTTTAGTAAAATGTTCTTCTACACTGAATCAGCCAATGGGATCCATTCTTCTGTGGTTGGTTGTTTCATTGTCAGGTACCTGATGAGACTCTGGACTTTCTAAAAGGCGATGCAACAGCTGGACTGATGTGTTTTAAACTGCCTCCTGCTGGATACTGCAGGTCTTTATCCACAATGTTTCATTCGTTAAGCAGAGCTGAAGATGTTGAGATGTTCACTGGGAGTGACCAGGATGGACAGGATTTGAAAAGAGTCCATCAGAGGGACAGCTCAGGCTGAGATGGTTTGGACACGTTCAGAGGAGGGACAGTGGACATATTGGACAAAGGATATTGAAGATGGAGCTGCCAGGCAGGAGGAGAAGAGGAAGCCCACAGAGAAGGTTGATGGATGGGATGTTGAGTCGAAGGATTTCCTGCAGTCAATCCAGGAAATCCACGTGACCGACAAAATAAATGTAGTGCTGTTCACCAGAAAGTCACTTTTATTTTGAAATCCTTACAGCCCTTACTGTGAAGGAGGCTGATTTGACCGGAGGTCTGCAAGCTGGTGACCAACACGTCCCTGTAGTGCAGTGGTTCACACGTTCACCTTACAAGCAAAAGGTCCGTGGTTTGATTCCAGGTGGGGACACAAGCCCTTCTCTCCATGGAGGGTTGTGTCAGGAGGGGCATCCAGTGTAAAAACCTTTGCCAATTTACCAATGTGGATTAATCTGCTGTAGTGCCCCCTGGGGAGAATACAGGGGAGCAGCTGAAGGTACATCTTCACTGAGAGCTGGTGACCAGTCCAGTACTAAAGTCCACGGGGGGGGTAGGAGCCTGAGTTGTGTCCCTGACTTCAGAGGTCAGAGGTCACCGTGATGCTGTGGCACAGAACAGATGCTGAGCTGCTGTCAGCTTCACAGCAGGAAGGTTTTTTCTCTTCTCCACTGAATGTGAACACGTGGCCTTCAGCTTCAGTCTGAGCTACAACAGTGGGCTCTTCATTAACCTGACGAAACCTTTTCAGTAAGGCTGCGTTCAGTAACAAAGTCACCACATGTATTTACAGTAAGACATTCTGTTAAACATAAATACATCAACATCTCTTGTGTTCTCTTCTTCTTAAATCTTTTGTATTACTACTGTCTCTATGCAGCATGATAAATGAATTTGTATTCATCATGCAATTTCTGCAGTTTCATTTTAATGATATGAAACGTATTTTAATGCACCTCTGTTGCTGCTCTTTCTTCTACAAAAAAAACACGCACCTTTACTAAAGGGTGTAATGCTCCTTTAATGGCACAGTTCCATCTCTGAGCTTTACATATTGTCATTAAACCACAAAAATGTCAATTTTGCTGCAAATATTAAGCAGAAAATAAAATTTAGCATGAAAACAGTTTCATGAATGTACAGTTCAAACGTGAATCCACCAGTTTTCTCAGTTGTTTTGGGTTAGCTTTCCACACACACACACACACATTGCTCCACACTGTCCCAGTCCACTAGTGTTTCTGTCAGAATCAGATTTCTTTATTAAGCCCCGGGGGAAATTTCTTATGTTACAGACACTCCATTAATTATATGTGAATATGAATATGAGAAATAGTAACAGTGTGTAGCATAGGTGGCAAAGTATATACAGCCACACAGTTGGATATACAGAGATAAATGAATATGAGTGTGAATATGGAATGAAAATATATGAATATATCTAGATGTGTAAATGATCTATACACACACACACACACACACACACACATTACGGTTAGATAAAAATGCCAATAGGGATCGACTAAACAAATAGTAACAATGAGAGTAGTGTAGTGTCGCAGGGAGGAGTTGTGAACTTTATTTCTTCACAAACTGTTTCTTTTCCACGTTGGTCAAATGAAAAAGTGACGTCTGTTTTCGGGCCGTGCTGTCAGCAGTGACATCTTACAGCTGATCAGTCGCATTGGTACAGATATAATCTGCACACACTTCCTGTTTTCTTACATGACACTATAGCCTTCTGCTGTACACACCCTGCTTACAGAGAGGAACTGTTGGCATGTTCAAATTGATTTTCCATGTTTGATTTGTGGGGATAATGAAGCATAATCAGGGCTGACGCCACAGTAACAGTGTGTTTACAATATGTGTCAACAGTGTACAAACAAACATGGCAGACAGCGTTGATGGAGCGAGTCAGCGGAAAGGAAGTGACGTTTTCCTCACACGCTGACATGTTAGCATCATATTTACTGCTGTAAACGCAGCGTGCTGCGTGTGACGTCACGTCTTCTTCTTCAGGAGTCTGATGACGTCGCATGTAAATTATGACGTGAACGACCACGCAGGATAATCTGATCTCAGTAAGAAGTTGGATGCCTGCAGTGAACGTACGTTAGTCTCATGAATTAGGATGAGTGGTCAGGGGTCATCAGTAACCCAGCCGCAGTGTGCTGGAACCACTGCAGCAGAAGTTAAGCTCATCCAGAGCAGTCCAAAACCGCACACCTTCACACGACTGCTCTGAAAAATTCTTTGGATCAACTTCAAAATGTTATCACTTTTATCTTAGGCTAAGCAGCACCAACAGTCACGTTAAAAAAACAGAACCTGGGCAGAGGGAATAAACTGGAGCTGCTCATTTCAGTTTGTTGTTCGTGCACTCCACCAGAGCAGTTTCCTCGTTCTCTGTCTTTTACAAGCTCTTCTTTCTTCTGCTCCTTACAAGCTGAAGGTTTGAACAGCAGCGGTATGGGACCTCTCTATGCCCATATTAGGGACATCCCATCTGCATGACATCATACAGAGCCAGGAGAGGAAAAAAACTGTCTGAAGCTGAGTGTTTAAACGGCCTGAAGCCTGAACTTTTGGCCCACAGGGATCACTTGTAGATCCACTGACTTGGTTATTAAACTCTGTGTTTAATATGAACATCATTTATTGGAACCAGATCTATATCACAGGAAATAAGGACAATCATAACAAGTCACCTTTAATGTAAAGACAGAAATGCAGTTCAGTTGCTGTCCAGCTGCATACATACAGGTTGATTTGCAGTCACCTCTTTTTTCTTGTATCCACTTGCTGTGCATCATTGACCAGGTTGACTCTGATGTTTAGACCCCTGCAGCTCAGATGGAGGTTCCCGTTTAACCCAACCTGTAATCAGACCGGAGTTTGGATGTGAAACATGATCTGCAGTCCCTCAATCCACCCCGACCTCCTCCTGGAGATCCTAAAAGTGCAGCAACATTCAATTAAAAAGTGTTGACTTTGACCGTCCACCGATTTTGGTGCGCCTAAATGCATCCAGACAGTTATCAAACCCTTTGTGGGAGATGGGGTCAGTGTGTCAGCTGACCCTGAGTGCAAAGAGGTCAAAAATGCAGCATTTTACCAAAATAGAAACTGTTCTGGCATGATATTACATGTATTAATGGTTTGCAGACCTCGCTCTCTGCCTCCAATGTCCTCCCCCAAAGATAGTCTTTTATTAGCATTTTAGCTCCCGATTTTAATACTCTTTTCTAAAATTGCCTTGTTATTTTTACTTAAAGCCTTATACTGGTGAGTTGTCACTCTCACCTCATATACAAAAATATTGGGACACACCTCTTTATTCCTGAATCCAGGTGTTCGATTCAGTCTCATTAAAGCCAGCAGCTAGCCACGCAGTCTGTACAAACATGAGTGAAAGAATGGGTGGTTCTAAAGAGCTCACTGAATTCCAGCGTGGTACTGTAACAGGATGCCACCACTGCAACAAGTCAGCTGGTGACATTTCTTCCCTCCTAGATATTCCACCATCAGCTGGAAGTCTGAAGCATTTAGGAACCACAGCAACTCAGCCACCAAGTGTCAGACCATATAAAGTTACAGAGCAGGGTTAGAGAGCGGGGTCACCGAGTGTTGAGGAGCAGAGTGTGGAAAAGTGTCCGACACTCTGCTGACTCAGTAACTGCAGAGTTGCTCTTTTAATTTTACTACTGCCACTAGAGGGCACTATCACTGGATCTTGCCCTAGCACTTTGCTGCACAAATGATCCGCAGAGTTTCTTTTCTAAAGTAGAAGAACACATTGACACATTGAAGTGTTGCAGTCAAATATAAACCTTGTGTTAATTCCAGATATCAACGTTTAGCTCAAAATGAAGGAAAACACAAGACAAAACTGAAATTTCAGCGTGTGAAGCACTTTGATACACAAAGAGATACATGTTGATAATTTGCACATGATGATCATTTTATTTATTTCTTTTATTCTGTCAAAACTTCTCCCATCTGTGTGTCCAGGTGCCGTGGCTCAAACTGTGATCTATAAAGAACCTGCATGTGCTGTCCGAGGATCAACCGTCACCCTCCCCTGCAGCTTCACACCACTGAAGTCTTTCAATGATGGTGGAAGAAACATTCCACTACGGATCGTCAGAGTCCGCTGGTGTCAGAACCATCTGATCTGTCAGGGCAGGACCCCGTCAGTGTATGACAGCAACTCAACAGAAAACAACCCTCGTTATCAATACCTGGGAGACAAGAAGACAAACTGCACTTTACAGGTCAGAGATGTGCAGGAGACAGACAACACGACCTTTCGCTTCAGGATGGAAGCGGATCGTTCTGCAGGACATTTTACTAACCAGACAGGAGTGACTGTCACTGTTATTGGTAAGAACAAAATATCCTAATTCTCACACAAATACTATTCATTAATATTAATATTAATTAATAAATATGACAAAAATGTGATGAACACTCTCATTTTAGGTGAGCCCAAAATGAGAATAAACAGCTCCAGTGATGGTAGAACGTTCAGAGGAGGTGAAAGCGTCACACTGCTCTGCACTTCAGTCTGCTCTTTCCACCAACTGGAGGTCACATGGCTTAAAGATGGCCACGCCCTCTCAGAGTCTGGCCCCTCCCTCCAGCTCGGTGGTCTGACCCCTGAGGATTCTGGGAACTACACCTGTGCTCTGAAGACCAACAACAAGATGCTGTCTGAGCCGTACAGCCTGCAGGTGGAGGGTGAACCTCTGGGAGGTTTGTTCAGCATTCAGAGACACGCCTGCAGTTCAGAGTTCACTCTCATACAAAGTACCTGTGAGATCTTCTAACAGGATCTCAAACCTCCAGTGGAGCAGCAGAATGGAGGCTGGGTGGGGGGGGTTCCAATCATTTCTGGGAAACTAACTCATGCATGTCACTGAATTTAGCCAATGGAAGCACAGCAGCAAATCTCTGTCTCTACATTTGAGGTAAAAAGGCTTTTGTAATATAATCCACATGGACAGCACTACGTCGTTAGCACTACGTCGTTAGCACTATGTCATTAGCAAAATAATATGACAAGAAAAATCCTTAAAATGTGCTGTCGGCTGCTGCCTTGTACTCTTCCGCTCCTTGGGGACAATATATTAATCCGAATTAGTAATTTGACAGAGATTTTATGCCGGATGCCCTTCCTGACACACCCCTCCATGGTGAGAGGGGCTTGTGTCCCCGCCTGGAATCAAACTGGGGACCTTTTGTTCGTAAGGTGAATGTGTAAACCATTACACTCCAGGTGACACATGACTGACACATCATGACAAAATTAAATAAAGAATGAAAAACAAAAGGAAAATATTTTACCTCACGTTATATTCAGTATTTATACATTATATACATGTTAACATGGTAAGCTTATGTCATGTAGATTTGATAGTAAATCTCTGCTTGAGTTTAAAACCAGCAACCAGTTTTACTCGACTTCTGACACACAAAGTCTTGAACTATCAGGTCCCATCCTATCTCAAAGACCTCATCGCACCTCATTTTCCTAACAGAGCACTTCTCTCTCAGAGTGCAGACCTTCTTGTGGTTCTTAAAGTTTCTAAAAGTAGAATGGGAGGCAGAAAAGGGAGTTCTTCCTTCCCACAGTCACTAAGTGCTGCTCACAGTGGATGGTCTGATTGGTGGGTTTTCTCTCTGATACTGTAGGGTCTTTACCTTACAGTGTGAAGCAGCTGGAGGTGACTGTTGTTGTGAATTGGCGCTGTATAGATAAAACTGCACTGAAGTTATGAACACAGGAAAACAGATATATTTAAACACCTAACTAACTTAAATGTAAGATAATTTATGGAAATACACAATTCAGTTATAACTTTAACATACCTAATTATGTTGTTTTATCATATTAAAGAACTTAAAGGTCAAAGCTATAAAAGTGTAATGATTTTTTAAACTTTATCAATAAATCAAAACCACGTGTTTTATTTATGTGACCAGAAGAATCAACATGATCACTTATTTGTCATGTTTGTGTCTGACTTTAAAGCTCGTATCCTGGATTTAACACGAATTCGGTTTGAGATGAATCCCAGACGTGTTGTAAGTACTGCGTGTCCTAATGAGCTGCAAGGCTTTGTGAAGACCTCACACTGTTACAGAAGTTAGGGTGCTAATTTTGAAATATCCAAAACTTTCGCAAAGGCTCACAGTTTCATAAAAATTCGCAACACGTTGCAACAGTGTTGCAAACTGTTAAAGCCGCTTTGTAAATGCATCTTAATCTTTCCAAACCACTTCAGGCTGGCTCGGCAAATTTTTGTCACGCATGTTCACAAAGCGAGGCAGGTGTGAACCCTCGCCTCGTGAAAGTCATAAATACCTCCTAACATGTTGTGTGAATTCAGAATGTTTTCCTACTCTTTTCTAAACTGTTCATCATATTTCATACCTTTCTTGCAATGCTTCAGTTTGCAAGGATTCCTAAATGCATCATAACAGTTTACCTCTTTTTAAAAAAGTGCGCTCCAGAGGCCACTTTGTGGGTTTCTGTGTTCTAGTATTAGAGTTTAGTTTATGGTTTTTAGTTTCTTAGGTCTCATGCTCGGTTCTTTGTATTCACTGTTTTTGTTTGAGCCTTACTTCTAGCCTTGCCTTTGTTCAGTATTGTTTATATTGGTTATTGTGATTCTCAGTCAGGAATTGCTTCTAGTTACATTTTGCTCTTGCATTTCTAGTTTATTGCCTACTGAGGTTTTTTGAGTTCCCTTCTTAGTGTAGTCATGATCTGCCTCATGTTATCCTAGTTCAGTTTGTGGTAAGTGTCTTCTGTGCCGTCCTCTTGTTTATGTCCTGTAAAGCATGCCTGTAATCTCCGTGATGCTTCTTCATGTCTTGTTTTACTTTGGTAATCAGCTTTGTCCTGTGATTTGTATCTAATTTTACTTCCTTTCCCTGATTGTTGCCACCTGGGCTCCTCTCCCTCCGGTTGCTGGTTACTTGTTAGTGGTTGCCTGCCTGTTTTTGTGGCGTTCTCTGCGTCATGCCAAGTCCAGTTCAGTTTTCTTCTTGCTCCATGTTGTTTAAGTTTGTTCCTTCTTCAGTCTTTTTATTGTTTGGACTTTAACGAGCTTTAAAGCTCACCTTTAGTTCTCCTCACCACCTCAGCCTTTGAGTCTGCATTTTGGGTCCTCACCAGACCCATCACATCGAGTTGATTTGTAATAACTTTTGTGTGTGCGGGATGGAGACGTTATTCTGATCTTCCTCTGTTTCAGCTCTGTTTTTTGTTGGCGTGGTGTTTGGCATCCTGCTGGCTGTGATCACTCTCATGCTTGTCATCTTCATCATCAAAAGGTACTTAAAGGAATGTTTACCTTAAATATTGCAGTAAATCATGAACATCCTTTACCTATACATCTAATTCAGAAATGAGTCCATCAGAGGGACAGCTCAGGCTGAGATGGTTTGGACATGTCCAGAGGAGGGATAGTGGACATATTGGACAAAGGATGTTGAAGATGGAGCTGCCAGGCAGAAGGAGAAGAGGAAGACCACAGAGAAGATTGATGGATGTAGTGAAGGAGGACATGCAGAGGGTTGGTGTGAGGGAAGGGGATGCAGGATAGGGTGAGATGGAGGCAGATGATCCGCTGTGGCGCCCCCTAACAGGAGCAGCTGAA
>VUQH01028638.1:2841-17226 GCA_015106775.1 Etroplus canarensis | reverse complement strand
CCGGCCTGTTATTGTTCTCGTGCCTCTGACCCACCCAGGATCTGCGCTTTATGGTGATGCCATCGAACTTCCCAAGTGCTGCGTGATCATTATTTATTTGTTGTTTAAAACCGCCCTTTGTGGAGGGATGTGCTTTCAAGAGAGCCGAGCCGTGCCGTGGTGTCCTCGGACTCTTAGAACCTGTGAATTTATTCTGGTGTTCCCAATCTAAATGGGGAAATGTGTTCAAGTTGAAACTAAATGTACCTTTTGGCTGCTCCCTGGTGTTTTCCCCAAGGGGTCTCCGCAGGGAGTTAATTCCCATTGGTAGGTTTTACGCCGGATGCCCTTCGTGACGCAGCCCTCCATGGTGAGAGGGACTTGTGTCCCCACCTGGAATCGAGCCAGGGACCTTGAGCTTGTAAGGCGAATGTGTTAACCGCTGATACATGATATTTCTTTTAACTTCTAACCTTACTACAAACAAGAACTCACAGACTAAGTTTTAATCTTCAACAACGGTCAGAATTAGGCCAAAAGCGTGTTTTATGGCTGTAAAATATGCCTGAGCCTATGATGACTGAAAAAAAAAATCACACATTGCACAGTTTCTGCCCCCACATGCAGCACACGTGTTCTTGTCCGGGTCATCATCCACTGTTGACCTGGCAGTCCTGTTCAGCTTTTCTGGCAGGGGTGGCCCTTGACGCCTTCACTGACTGGTAATATAAGGTAATAGGCGTAAGGACTGTAGGCTATCGCTCCATCACGGCTGCACTGATAAGAAGCCAGGCACTTGTTTAAGGAGATAATGTTATCAGAGGTCTCTGCTTGTAAGGAAATTTGGGTGACTTTGCTTTGTTTTTTGCAGGTTTCAGCAGGAAATTTGTCCTGTCATCCAAAATGTATAAGGCCTTTCATGAGATGTGAGGTTGTGCCGCTTGCTTGAACAGTCTGATGGATTCAGGTTAATGACACAGCAAACAAGCAAGCATAGTCACTGAGATTTGTGTGTCATAGGTTTTATCCTGTTTACTTTACCTCTGAAATGCCCTTCAGACAGTAAAGGTAAAGTCTGTTGGGCTTTTTACACCCGAGCCTACTGGTTCATCAGGCCAGAGCTTATCCCAGTTTCTGTAGCGTGAAGCGACTTAGGAGTTAAACTCCTCCTGGATGGAAAGCTAGTCCATCGCAGGTTACTTTGCCAGTATTTACTGGTACCCATTTCTACTGCTGGGTGGACATAGGTATACTTGCAGTTGGGACCTTGCCTAAGGGTCTTGGCACGGTGGGGATCTGACTGGGATTCGAGCACCTTAATCATTACACCACCGCCCCTGCTTTCAGCAGGAAATTTATCCTGTCATCCAAAATGTATAAGGCCTTTCATGAGATGTGAAGTTGTGCTGCCTGCTTGAACAGTTTGATGGATTCAGGTTAATGACACAGCAAACAAGCAAGCATAGTCATTGAGATTTGTGTGTCATAGGCTTTATCTTGTTTACTTTGCCTCTGAAATGCCTTTTAGACAGTGGGACGCATTTTCAACCAGCCTGCACAAGTTCTGCTCAGATCTGTTTAAATTACAAAGTGTTTAATTCCCTGCAGGAGATGGTTAGTGCCTGAAGGTGAAAGTTATCCTTCCTCCTTGTGGCTGTTGGACACTATACCAAGCACCCTGTTATAGGCACAGTGCAGTGTAGCCAGCATTTGCTGGCTCATGTCCCAGGAAGCACAACTTACTAATAAGTTTGTTTACAAAAATGAGCAAAATTGTGCACTTTTAATGTGGAGATTTCAAAATACTACTGCGGTAATGCTGGAGAGAAACTCAGTTATTTGTGGCCACTGAGTGAATAGTCCTGCAACCATGTTTGAACATGTCTGCAGTTTGTGTGCTCATTTGAGGCAATGTGTGTGTCCTGTCCAGCCCATTCACATTCCAGGAAATACCAATATAAACTGTTTTTTTTCCTGGAATGCCTCCGAGGATGGTGATAGGAAATTTCTGTATTATTATGGAGGCTTGGACTTGAATTTTTTTTCTCAGTACTTAAAATTTATGGATTGCTTTTGGCCTCTGGCAGTCATCATTAGTTCACTGCCACTTACCTTTTTATAACCTTGTTCCAACCTCGAATTCTAAAGGCTTCTCATATGACAGTGTGTGAATGCTTTGTTTGTTTGTGTGGCTTTTGTTTGGCTGCATTGTGTTCTGGTCTTATTTCGCATGCTGCTTTGTGACCCTCCATGCTGGGGTTTGTTAACTAGAGGAAAGTGTTTATTTTGTACTGCTGTCCTGTTTCCTTGTTACTTGATGCAAATACTACATGGAGCTGAGACTACTGTAGCAAAACACAATGTCAGGAACTTATAATGCTGAACTCCAGACATGTTCAGAGACAGTTTTAGTCATCATTTTATCAGACACATTCTCAATTATTTTATTTTCATTAGTCCATTAGAAAAGCACCATGGATGCACAAGATTATTTCTAGTACTTGAAATAAATAATGGAATCTTTAGTAAAACAAGGTGCTTATTTTTCCCACTAGCTATCCTATCTTTTGCTCTTCTGACCCATAATTATGACACTCTTGCACTTTTCAGGCAAGAGTCTCTGAATCTCTTAATTTCTCTGATTTCCTTTCTATCAAAGAGCACAGGTTTCCTTCCAAATGTTTCAAAATAGAACGTCCCTCTTCTTCTGCAGCACTTAAAACACCCACCGCACAGGCACCTGGGCCTGATGCCAGAGCTGTCATCAGCTGTTGTGACTCAGCTATCTGCTGTAGTAAAGATCCGGTTGTAATCCATTTTTTGAAATAATTGAAGTCGCCAAGACCCTCGGTTCACTATGAACTGATACATGTTGCAGTTTGGAGTCTGCTCTTGAGCACATAATGAAAGCACTGGATTGCATCTCTCATTAAAACTGAGCGATGATGGAGATACGAGCTGTGTTTGTTTAAATAGCCCATCTGTAATACAGTATGATGGAGCAAAGCCTTGTTTACATTATGAGTGGTCAGGAAGGGCAGACTGAGAAGATTTCCGGAGAGACAGGAGGGTTTACTGCCTCATTTTCCCCCTGCCCTTCCTGCGGATGTACCCTCCAACGTGTTTCTTTGTTAAACAGTTCCAGCAGCTATGCATCTGCAATTTGTCCTTTTGGGAAGCTCTTGACCAATTGCTGTTTTGAGGTTATTGGTTTAAGGCACATATTTAAGAAAGAGGTAATTAGTTATAAATATATATTGACCTAACCCTGGTTGTTGACCTTGCAGATCCAGCTGGAACAGAATGGAAAAAGTCAGAAAGGGATTAGTCCAAGTAGTTGTTTCTGACCTGCTCTCTTGTTGATATCAGCATTGTGAATCTGCCTTCTACCCATTCCCTCTAATTATTCTGAGACACCCTAAATGCCAGAGTTGTGCCAATTTCTGTCCTCCCACCCTCCATTTGTATTTAGATAGCATGCCTGATTCACAGATGACGTTGATGTACAGCCATGCTGGCTACAGTTTCAGTTACGCAATAGTAACTTTTTATTCTGATCAGAGATGATAGCCGGGCCAGGATGGATAACATTGTTTGACTATAAAAAGGCATTGTAGATCCAAGAAAATGATTATCTATCTTGTTTAACCCACAGAATACATTTCATTCTTGAAGTGGAACACAGCTTAATTGCCATACACTTTTTTGTGTGGATGTGTGTAAGAAAAATTATCAGTTTTATCACAGCAGAGCATGGAGAGAAAGACCTGCAGCGTCATGTCAGGCTGTGTTGGCTGGAAACAAAAAAGAGACAAGTCATCTCCTCTTGGGTAACAGAGTTCAGCTGGTACATATTGAGCAGGCCTGTTTTCTGCCACTATCCCTTTCAGGGGCTGTTGAGGTGTCACCTTCTCTGTCCTGGTCTTCATCACTTTTCCTTCTTTTGGTTGGATGGTGTGCTGTACTTGTAACCCACAGAGACTTGGAGAGTTAGCTCACTGATGAATACAATAACGGGGCAGCAGTGGCTCAGTTCGACAGTGAACGGTCGGGAACCAGAGGGCTGCTGATGTGGCACTGGCTCGATCCTCGCCTGTGGAGGCTGGAGCCACCCGACCCCTTGAGCACCCCCGAGGCGCCACCGAGCAAGGCACCAAACCCCCCACTGTGCTCCCTGGCGCCCGTCATGGGCTGCCCTGCTCTCTCTCACCTCTGTTTGTGTGTGTCTATGAGATCCAGTTGTAATTTCCCCATTAGCGGATTAATAAAGTATTTCTTATTATTGTTATTTTTCAGTTTCAAGTGCTGCTTGTTTAATGTAGGTAGAGTTCCACACTGGGCACTTTTTACTCTTGTGTTGAGAAAGAATTTATTCTGTTGTAAAAGCCAAATAAAGAAACCCTCTTGTTAGAAATTTAGTGGCCTCCATTCCCACCGTGTAGAAACAGGAAAAAAATGGGAAGCTACCTTCAACAGTTACTAATGCTGTCAAAAAGGGAGAAAAAAAGTTACTGTGGTCTGAATGTCTCTAGTGATTACATGGGCCTAATTTGCATTTTCATTTACCAGTGCAGTGAGAGCTACTCTTTAAACACTGCTTAGTTCTTGTGAGTTTTTTTCTTGCAGTCTGAACTGGTTACTTCAAGTATTCCACTCAGCGACTATCTAAGGATAGAAGCAGATTTAGTACTCACCAACATGAATACCAATTTAAAAACCTACAGGCGCTTTTATTAGCAGGAAGGCTCTCAAAATCTGTTGTTCTTTGATCCCTACAGAACGGAGTGCCCCGCTGGGTGAGGTGTGACATTAACATAACATACCACCTCATACCAGCTTGTGAGGTATTTTTGGGCACAGAGAAAAAACAGAAATGGGCTTTTTATCTTCTCCTCCCAGTGTTATTTTTGGAGGAATTGAATTATTGAAGCTTTTATTTTTCTCCATGTGGTTATTATTGTATCTGCATTCATCTTTTTTTCTGAAAAATGGTTGTCTAATGGTGTGTGATTTCCTGATTTGATCACATATGGGCTGTTGTTTTCTAAAATGTCCCCAGAGTTTCCCAGAGCACATGGTGACGTCCTCAACTGTCTTGTTTAATGTGACCGTCAGTGTGCAAAAAAACCCTAAAATATCCCAAATAAATAATGTAAAACAGAAAAAAGCAGCATAGTGTTTACAGATTTATTGATTTGCCATTTTAGCTCAACATCTATCAAAAGGCTGACTGCTGATCATGACTGGTCAGCAAGGGCAAAGTCTGTTATAATGTCTGGCATTTCCTCTTCACACTTGGATTAAATGGATTTCAAATTTGCTTTGCTCTGTAGATTTCTACACTCAAAATGAGTTTTTCTTGCTGTTTTGAAGCTGCATGGGGGAAATGGGTGGTGGGGCATAGGGCCACCAAAGATGGCCTCTGGGTCAACCGCTCTGAATCCACAATACCACAAGCAAATGGCATGTCCCGATGATTGCCACAGATGGACCATTTAATCAACAGCTAAATTTGGCTTTCGCATAAGGAGGAGGACTTTATTTGTAAATTCTCATTAGAGCAGCTTGTTTTCTCATTGCTGTATTTATCTCAGAGGGCATCATCTGCTTGATGTCTGTTGTCCCCCATTTGTGTGATTGAGTGATAATGTGATTTCCACTGTTTGTCCTTTGGCTGCTCCTTCCTAAATGAGATATTCATGCCCGCTAACAGAGTTGCGTGGCAGATACCTATCTACTAGAGGCTATTTGTCTGTGTAATTAGTAGAAGGTGTGTGTGTGTGTGTGTGTGTGTGAGTTCGTGCTAGCCTATTACTGAACAGCCATATACCTCTTGCTGGTGCTGCACTTAAACATGTGGGAATAAATTAGAGTTTTTACAAGCAATTGGGATGTTTACAAATTGCATGACCATCAGAGGATTTTCCAGGCAGAGCAGTGTTCTCCTTGTTTTTCACACAGATTCTGGGTGCATGTGGCATCCCTCCCCCTAATGTCATTTCACCCTCTGGTCATTTGATTGTCCATCCAGGTCAGTGACTTTAAATCATGCAAACAGAGAACCAGAGAGCCTGCCCCACTGCTATAGCCACCCCCATCTACTAGACAGTGGAATACACACAGGATGAATAAACCTCAAAGAAGGCACATCAGTACTTAGTTCTGGAAATGGACCATAAGTCATGTTTGAGAGTGAGTCTGTGCATTTGAGTGATCTCTTGTGTTTTAGTATTGATTGGCCAAGTGTGAGAGTATTGACAAGAAGTGAAAAGTTATGCTTGTGTTAGCTTAGCTATAGAAACTTAATGGATGCAGGTTAATTATCTTAGTGAAGGATGACTCATAAGTTAAGCTTGCAGCTACTTTTTTCTCACTTCCTGCAATGTAGCACTTGTCTGTAGTAGTAAGAAATGACTGCAGCAATACTGAGGTTACTGTTTCATTTAGCACTCTTCTTTTGACCCATTTAGTAGCAGTAAAATGACGCATTTTAGCTCTCGTTCTTGGGAACGGCTGACGCATAAATCTGTGGAAATTGGCTATAATATCATTTATACAGACAGATATGAAATGAAGGGAGGAGTGGAGAAGCACTGGCAACTGTTTGGAAACATTCCCCGTGTACTTGTGGTTATCACAGTGTGCATGCGCACGTGTACTGCTGCTTTTTACTTAGTTGAAAAATACCACATCAAAGCAGGTCAGTCAACTTCATAATCTCTACATATCAGTATGGTGTGTGTTGGCTTTTAAGAAGCATTGCTGTCAAGCTGAAATGATGCAGATGTGCTTCATTTGTTCATCCTGCCTGTTCCTGTCCCACATTTTGTGTCTCCAGTGGGCTCTGCTGCAGTTAGATCATGAGTGTTGTGAAAGTTTGTTTATAAAGTCAATCCCCCCCTTCACCCCTGCTGCTGTGACCCAGCGATTCCCACGCTAACTGCTGTCTTCTCAGGCCCTTTTCCATTCTTTTCATTTACATCTGCACCCACTCGTGCATGCACACATTTCCGCAAATATGACAAAGCTAGAAATGTACTAGAACCGGTCACAGATTTAATGTAAATGGAGAACTGCAAAGTCTTCTGGTAGGATGTGGTTTAGATTAAGCTGATGAAGAGCAGTCTGTCTGGAGGCAGTGTCTGGCGGTCTATAACAAGTTTCTGCATTAATATCCCTGCAATGGGCACCATAGAGCTTTTCAGCTTGATCCTGGCCTAGAGGGTGATATAGAGGAGTGGGAGGGAGGCTTTTACCATCTCCGCTTTCTTAAAGCCACTAGTTTTTCTTTCTTTCTTTATCCATGTTTATGCCACCCAGGAGCAGCTAGTCCAAAGAATGCTGTTATTTTGGCTGGGCGTGAAATACTCACCCTTCATTATTTCCCTGAAACAAATCAGAACAGGCAGCTACAATAATAAACATGTTTCTGCAAAAAAAAAGTGACCTTCTTTATGCATCCTGCTAAAATCATTTGAAGTTTATGGAAAGTTTTCTCATTGCAGCCCAGCCTGTGATTTAGATAGCTCGTTTTTGCTATCCACAGCAGCAGAACATTTCTTTATTTGGACCGATTTTCATTTTGGCCAATAGAAAGTAACTGCATGAGGTGAATGAGTAAAATCTAACATGCATCTGATTAAAAAGGTACAACCTCTTGTTAACTGAAGGCCGTACTTGTGTTCAAAGCCTGAAACCGTTTGCAGTCTCTGACAGGAAACGCTGTTGCTTGCACGCAGGAGGGTGTTTCTATGGAAACCAAAGCAGGTGAGGCCATTAACAGGAAGAGTAGAACAGGCTCAGCTGGCACAGACAGGGGGTGGAGACAGAAGAATGAGGTCAATGCACTAAAAAGCCTGGCACATTAAACAGCTAAAATCACTTCTAGCATCAACAACGGTGACTTAAATGTTCTGAAAGCTTGCCTTTAAGAAATAAAAAGTCAAAGTAAAGTTGCAGAGTGATCATCCTGCATTAGCGCAAGTAAGCAAAGAAAAAGCACTATGAGCAAGCTGAGTAATGCACGCTTAAGGCAGCAAGGTAAGCCTTTTCTTCAGGCACGCTTATGTGCAACCACAGATTTTTCCATCCATAAGTCAGTTGTGCACATGTTTTTGATGTTTTTTGTGTAGAAACTGCTGGTGCTTCATTTTGTAGACCACCATGAGAGTGCTCTTTTCACGTATATTTTATATTATGGGATTGATAGCTAATGAGACACCCTGCTCTTGCCCTCCAGTGCATCACCTGAGGAAGTAGCAGTGTCTGGCTGGCAGTCTGTGCCAGAGTTTCCTGTCTGAGCTCTCAGTAATGTAGAAACACCTTTTCAGCTGTCACAAACCTCTAGGGTCTTAAACACTGTTGTCTAAGAAGATGATAGATGGGGAACACTTTCTGTCATTTCTTTGTTACAACAATCTATCTGTATAGTTAGGTGATAGGCGTATCATTGTTTCTTGATGCATGTATAAGTGACTTTTTGTCACTTGAAGATGAGATTTTGGTTATGCAGTGAAGTTATACTTTGCACCAAAAAATCTCTGACAGCCCTCAGCTATCTCTCCTTGATTCTTGTTGGTTTGTGGTTGGTGTTTTTGTTTTTTTTAATTCTGTGGTGATCTACATCATTTTTTCCAGTGTATTTTAGAGGTCATCTCGCAGAGATGTTCGAAGAGTTCTGCTCATCATTATGGAGTTGTATAATTGATAGATTCAGCTCTTGCAATTAGAGGATCATTTGGAATTCCTTCAGATGTTTTTTTTTCATAGAATTAAACAGCTGAATGTGAACATTGGATGTGAAATATATGCTTTCAATAGACTATAGACTTATCTTGTTGTTTTTCTGTTGTAACTGATCCAAGCCAGCATTTACTGTTTGAAATCAGTTTGGGAGACTGGGACCATTCTGAAGTTGGTTTTTGATTGTTTGACTGTCAAATTAAGTAACCGTGCATTATGTTGAATAAGCTATGCGTAACTAACTGTGTTCTGTGTTATATTTTCAGGTTCCCTCACTGACTGGAATTAAAGACCATCAATAATCATTCCAAGATTTCAAACAAAGAGTCTCCCAAAGATTCAATCTTTTGTGCCTGACTACCTCTTTGTGCACAACAAAACACCTAATTAGCCACCATGCCTATCTTAAAACAGCTAGTGTCATCCACCTCCCAAACTAAGCGGCGCTCCCGTATGGATCTGACCAGGGAGATGATCAGTGCTCCTCTGGGTGACTTTCGCCACACCATGCATGTAGGCCGCAGTGGTGATGCTTTTGGTGACACCTCCTTTCTCAGCACACGCTCAGGGGAGCCTCCCCCTGCATCCACATCCTTTCCCCGCTCTCCTCGGCCTGGCCTTCTGTCACGCACCTTTAGGAGCAGCAAGCGCTCCCAGTCGGTGACCAGAGTGGACCAACAGAGAGATAACTCCCTGGTGGTCCCTGGAGGATCACCCACCTATGTGAAAAATGCCATGTCCCTGCCCTTTCTCAATGATGAAGATAGAAGTGACAGTATGGTGGCAAAGAGTCTGTCTTCAAGTCCGCTGAAGCAGCACAGTGAGTTTGATGGAAAAGGGGCAGTTGCAGCTACATTTTTAGAGCTGGAAGAACGAAACTTTGGAGAGCTGACTGAGCTGCCAGAAAGCACTCTTCACTACGGAGGTGGAATGAAGCATGCAGAGTCAGTTATGTCATTCCATGTTGACTTGGGACCCTCTATGCTTGGTGAAATTCTGGGTGTGATGGAGAAGGAGGAGGATGATCTTGGCTATGAGGAAGGCAAGAGCAGTGAGGGCCGTGCCTCACCACCGCTCAGTAGCCATGGTGAGGAAGAGGTTCCTGTAGAGAAGGGAACAGAGGAAGATGCAGAGGAGCAGATGGAGGCAGATGAAGAAGCGGTGGAATTGCAGCAGCAGGCTTCTATGCATCCAGACAGCTCTATTGATCTTAGGCCTGAGGATGGAGGGCCTTACACCCCAGAGTACACTCCAGAGATACGCCCCAAACACTTGCAGCACCTAGACAGCTGCTCTATGTCCAGCTCTGGATCTGCTGCTCTGGATGAGAAACCTAACAGCCAGACCTATGCAGGTGATACAGACAGCGCCACCTTCAGTGCCCCACCAGAAGAGGAGAGTAACTTCTCCTCTTTCTTGGAGGATGAAGATGATGAGATTCATGTATGAGAGTCCGAAGTCTGGTGGGGGAAAAAAAAAAAAAAGCCAAGCTCCAGAAGTGGTTTATGTGAAGCTGCCAAGTCCTTGACAGTGTGGATTTGCAATTAAATGGGAGGAAGATACTGTAGTCAGGAACTGTGGGAATGGGACTGTGAAGAAGATGGAGTACTCACACTTTATAGGGCTACAAAGAAAGTGTGACTGCTCCTCTAGGACGTGCCCAAACTCCATCTGTCTGAGAGCTTTACCCTCCACTCTGTTTTTCTGTCAATCTGTGTCTCCCTTTTGAACACTGAGGGAGCTGACATGGAAGGGAAGACACTTTCTGAATATGGAACATTCCAGAAGTAAGCAGGGAGTAGTGGTTAGAAAGGAACTTTTGTAGGAAAAACACTTTCCACAAGTAAAACTCAGTTCACCCTTTCTTTCCCTCTCTCTCCTCTCACTTGATGTGTCACATGTGCTTTTTTCATTTGGTTTGCCTCTTTTCTTCGCTCTGGCTGTGGGACATCATGAGGCCTGAGCTGAACAGAAGGCCTCTGTCACAACAGGATCACTGGTGGGTGTCTTGTCACAATAAAGGGAGCTGTGGTTGTCACTGGTGTTTGAGGCCCTGGACTGAAGCCTCTTTCATCTGAAAACATTATAGTAGCACCATAGATCTATCAGTTTCTTCCCTTGATCAAACTTATGTATCTCAGGGTCCATGTGACATGACTCAAAGGCTGCCATTTCCTGCTGTAAAGCTGGACCACAAAGCCTATACCAAATTGTCCTCTGTTTTTAATTCACTGAGTGCCACATAGGCTTAGCTGCAGTAAATTAGAGCAAAGCAGGGCAGTAAAGCTGATGAAGATGCATTGGGCTGAACAGAGAATAAAGCATGGTGTTACTACAGGAAACCACAGGTGTGAGGAGTAGTGTGTGACACACTGAAAACTGTTTGCTGTCTCTTACGTCTTTTACAATGGACAGAACCATGTTTTCTGATGAGTTCCATTAATTAACATGGACTGACTTTCCTCCTTTGACTTATTTCACGTTCAAGCTGAAACTGAATAGAGTTTGATAACCACTTCCTTCCTTGTTCTTGTTACATCCGAGAGCCTGCAGTGGTGCAACTGATCTGTGTAAATGATTCTCATTACTCAAGGGACTACCTTTATGTATAAACTGCTTTCACCACTACATATAAATAGGGCATTAGTGTATGTGTGACAAATTAAGTGTACCAGCTGGCACAATGAAATCGGACACTACTAGCATTTAGTGTTAAATACCTGTTGTTGTTTTTTAATAGTCTTTTTGAAGAAAAAAAAATCTCTGCCATGTTTCTGTCTACAGCGTGAATGCGGAAAAAAGACATAGCCAGCAATGGATGCAAGAGCATTAAGAAAAGATTTCTATTTTTTTGCAAGCTGCGTAGTCATTGCAGCTCGACTGCCTTTCTTGCATCATTAAAAGCCATGGCCAGAAGTATTGAGGCTTAGTTGTGCTGATTGATTTCACTGCCTTAACTGAAACTGACAGATGTGCCAAATTTTGAGGTTTTTTTTTTTTTTTCAGTTGTGAAGCTCACTTTTGGGAGAGTCTGTCATATGTTTCACTTGCTTCTCTATACCAGTATTCGCTGTATAAATTTAGATTGGGTTTCAGCTTGCAGGTTACGAGAAAGAAAAATTGTTATAAGCTGTAATATCCTGCAAGAAAAATAAAATAAAGAGCTTGCATAACTGGACATATATCACTCACGCACTACGCATTATATGCAAGTAAATTAAGAATTTAACTTGGTGTGAATGAGAAGTTGTCCGTTTTTTTTTCTGTATGTTGTTTATTATGCCTTATTTTTTGCCTTCTTCACTGTGTATTTACAACCCTTTTTCTGTACTATTCAAGATAACCTATATTTTTCAATAAAAGCTTGAATACCTTCGCAGTTTCATATCTTATTGTTTTATGTGATTGACTCAGTGAATAATGCCCAATATGTGTGAAGGGCTACCCACTCTGTAGCATTAACAAAGGAATTCCTTGAATGCCTCCTGTTTCCTGCCACTATTCAATCTCTCCCAGCAGAGGAAGGAAGGAAGCAATTGAGACCTTAGTGGCCTTAGTTGGACACTTCTCTTAAACATACAAGCTGAAAATGATGTGATGACTCATGAGTAAATGCTTGGGAGAGAGAGGCATCAAAATGTCAGGGTTATTTTTAAAAACTCATATTTTTTTTTAACTGTGGAGCACCTGTATTTTCATCAGTAGAAATGTGACGGGGTGAAAGATGGATTCAGGAGCTAAAGTTTTTCACTGTATTGACAAACAGCAGTGACAGGTAATTCCTCTTACCTTGGTGATTGGGAAATGGATGAGCTTTGCAGTCACCTGCAACCAGGATCCTGCTCATCATCACTGACTCAAAAGTGCTCTGCCACTTTTGATTTTACAGGCAATGCTTTGGCTTTTCATGCCCTGTTGAACCCCTCACAGTTTCATTAAAGTTCAGTTTTGTTAACTCTCACTGCAGAGGGTTCGAGGTCTTACCCTGTACCCCTTCACATTAAAACTGCATTCTGAAAATGGTGCTCAATTCCTCTTTGGTGTTTTGTTTCGATTGAGTCTTTCATCTCTACTTCAGGGAATGTTTAATCTCTTTCCACTTTGAGTTTTTCATAGTCACATTATGTCAGTGTCCAATCTGCCAGAGGGCTAGAAAAAGTCATTATTCTTACACTTGTGGTAAAGCAGGCCATTTATATTGATTGTTGTGGTCAATACAAACCAGTAGTGGTATTGATCCTTCTTTTCTCTGCTTCCATAAAGTCATTATTCTTCTCACAGATTGTTAGGATTTTTCTATGAGAGACTAAATCTTCCCTGTACACCAGTTTGGCATTTGATTCTGAAAATCTTAATTTGAATCACAACTTGTAACGGAATTATATAAACCAGTAACAGCATAAAGGAAAAATCAACATAGCAAGTTTTGGGACCAGCAAGAACTGTTTCATTGTGCTTTGGCAGAGCTTCTCCTAGCTGCTGGAACTGCACTGGAGTGATGAAACCCCATCAGTTTGGTATTTTGATGATAATGGTGGAGAGCTGTGTCCAACACGTCATTTCATTAAAGCTGATAAACTGGGTTGAAAGTTTGTTTTAGCAAAGACAATGCATAATTTTCACATCATTTTGATACTCGTGAAACCGTTCAATGATTCCCACTTTCGTGGTTGATGGACAGGCCTTGTCAGCTTAGAGTAATCCATTCATATAAATGAGACGTAAGGGTGATGACTCAGTTTTGCATTGTTTTGAAGTGAGCATTCTCTCAAAGAGGGCAGATGGAACCAAATGATGCCAGCAATATGTCTCCACATTACCTTGCTGTATGGGTCAAGTGCTCAGGGTTTTTCTTTTATGCATCTCCTGTCTGTTTCACTCTTCTTATGCTGTTGACTAGACTAGCCCTAAAGCTGTTATTTACTGCCATCTAGTGGTTGTTTGAAGCTGGGCGTGTCTAATGCCTGATTTGACTTTGGGGTTGTAAATTGATCTTTTTAAAAAAAAACTCTGTGGCCATTAACATATTGATTGATGACTTTTCTTTTTATTCCACCCCTGACTTAGTGTTACAATTAATTGCACAATGCAGTCAGGAAACAGTGCCCCAAAGGAAAACTTCCAAGTCACGACTCAAGACTGTCAACTTTTTTTTGTTTAAAAAAAAATGCCAGCAATTATTGTTTAAAAAAATGCAATAACCTGTACGACGTGTGCACAACACCTACATTTGCCCTACACGTTTGAATTTGACACTGGAGACTGCTGATTTGTTCGGGGGATTGTAGCCACGCCCCCACCCTCTCATAGCACATCATTGTAATTTGAGCGTTGCCTTGCAGCTGTTACACTTTCTCGCCCATTTGTGCAGTTTCTCATCTGCTTCTGACTGAGGCTGTCAAATGTCATTTTCCCTTCGGTTTCCAACTTTCTTTTGAAAACTGTATTTTCTTTACTCCAGCCACCAATGGGAGGCGCTCATTACCTTCAGGTTTATTAGGTTAGGAGCTCCTGCCCGTACTCACAAACCCTTTTTTTCCGCCAAATTCCATCAGCAGACTTTGCGACTCTTCCAGGAGGCTGAAGGCATGCTGAAATCTGGAAAGTATTAAACAACCTGCTGGTGGAGGGGGTGGTTGGAAGAGAGAGAGAGGGGGGGGAGCG
>VUQH01028630.1:13573-44561 GCA_015106775.1 Etroplus canarensis | reverse complement strand
GTGGGGGGGTGGGGTGTGTGGGGGGGGGGGGGGGGGGGGGGGGGCGGGGGGGTGGTGGGGGGGGGGGGGGGGGGGGAGGGGGGCTGGTGCGTAACGATAACAACTCTTCACAGGTTCAACGCTAAACTTTTTTTTTGCTATTATCAAACTATTATGTCTCATTATGTCTCATAAATGATATCTCAAAATATTGTTTGTGTGTTTTGACCTGTGACCTGTTGTTTTACAGCTCAGAGTCTGTTCTTGTTAGCGCCTCCTCAGAGATAAGTTGATTTGTTGTTTGTTTTTTGTTGTTATTTATCTCAGTTGTACAAACACTTAATTGTTCATTTTAAAACTCACCGCATTTTTATACATCTGTGTTTTGTTTCCTGAAAAGAGAAAAACAGCCAGCTCTAACATTTACTGTAAAACTCTACATCTCGAGAGCTCCCCCTGCTGCCCCGCCTGCCAAATTGCACCCCCGCGAACGTGCAGCGAGAAAGGAAGTGGAAAAAGCGTCTCCACCTCCGCGGGCTCCGGCTAAACCTTGAGAGCGACATCGCAGCCTTCATTTCCTGGAAGGAGGAGCTACACACGAAGCGGCTACCCGGCGGCCACAGCGGGCTGCTACCGTGCTAACGGCACCGTGTTCCCGACCCGTTAACAGGGAGTTAAGACGCCCACCCGGATGCCTCTATGATCCAGCTAACCCCACAGAGAGATACACAGCGTTCAGTTTGCACAAGGTAAGGCGATTCGGCGGTATTAAATTAGCTAGCACGGTGTTAGCTAACCGTGGGTAGCTGTCGCGGTCACGTAAACCAAACCCCATTAAGAAATCTGCCAATTTAACGTCCATCTCAGCCGGAACATCTCACCTCAGAGCCGCTGTATAAACCGCTAGTTTAGTAGTAATGTTATAAATGTCAGTGCCGAACGAGTGGGGAATTTGCTGTTATGAATGGTATCTTATTACGTGTGTATTTACGCCGGATTTCATGTCTTAAAAGTCTATAATACGTTTTTCACCTTTTTAAACCCTTAAATGTAATCTTAGCATCTTAAATTCCTCTGGTTATATATGTAGGCTGGTCTGTCTTTGTCTCCTCTCCACAGCGGCTGCCTCCTGCTCGCTGGTTGCTTGATGTAAATATGTATTATTAGTGCCTTTTATTAATGAAGCTCTCCTTTAAATCAAACATATTTGTTTGTAATATCTGCTTATAAAAGTTAGGTTTGACGACAGCTAAGCTATCTGCCCACGCCACGGCGAGGATGGCATTTTAAAATTTGATCTTGAAAGCCAGCGAGCTCTGATTTATTCCAGAATAAAGGCGAAATACACGTTGAATTGTAAGAACGATCCTGGTTACTCGTATTTATGAATGGCGGGGTGTAAAATAGAAAGTAGTCCTCCATGTGCTGGGAGATTAGCAGGAGGATTAGAGCTGCACAAGGACAAACAGACGACAATCAGGCGCTGTGCCTTCCTTCATTACACCCTCATCTTTATCCCCAAACACCAGCAGCTCCTTTCCTCCCACAGCACTGTGTGGTTTGGGCTCAAGTTACAGCGGAGGTGTGGGTTTATTCTGGTAATCTCACGTCTCACACAAGCACACAAATCTAAGGCGAGAATCGGCCAAAATCAGGTACCTGATCTACATTCAGTTGGTTTTAATTTACGCCTGATCTAATGACCTAATTGTTTAGCTATAGGCTGGTTGAACCAGCATGTAACTTCACAGGAAGCCCCTTCTTCCAGGCTCTTAGTATTTTGGTTTACGCTGTCATATTAAACTAGAAATTTTTAACTGCCAGTTTGGTCAAAAAATAAATTTAAGGCCCAGTACAAGACCTCCAGTTATTTATTCTCTTTAAGACATGATTATTTGTACTTTGGGCTGCTCCTTTGTATTCTCCCCAACGGGTCACCACAGCGGATTAATCTGAATCGGTAATTTGGCAGATTTTACACCAGATGCCCTTGCTGACAACCCTCCATGGTGATGGGGGGCTTGTGTCCCCTTGGAAGAAAAGACTGGTTTCCCACACACTTTATTTCACAGGAACCTCTTTCTCCCACAGTTTACTTGTCAGACAGTAGTGAGATCATAATTTTAGGGGCCAACTTTCAAATGTGAGAATTTTGTGAATTTTTTTTTTTTCACCATGTTTTGAATTTTATGACAAAAAATACTGAAGGTATTGAAGGATTAGATCCCTCCTCTGTAGAGTTGTGCCGATGGCCGATGATGTCAGTGACTGGCGATAATCAAAGTGACTCATTTCTCCACTGATGGATTAAATTATTATTGACATCATTATGAGATTCAAAATAAATGGACTCTGCCTCGCTTGAGTTTCATGTTACATCTCCACACTGGCAGGCACTTGAAACAAAGACATGGTCGAGCATGTCTGGGTGCAGCACACAGTTTATGCTCAGACTTCAGCATCTTTTGAAGTTAATGTGTGTGATTGTGGAGCACCTACACTGATCCATGTTTCTCATCAAATAACAGAAAACAAGAGGAGGACATTGCTGACTTTTGGAGGGATTTTTAAATAAGAGCATAATGTGACAGTGCGTTTGCAGACACTTTTTTTTATCTTGTCTCCATAACTTCTTTCACCTATCGGGAAATTTTGTCAGTGAAAAACTTGTGCAAGGAGGTGCACTGTAAAGAGTGGAGGACAGGTGAGATATTTTACACAGACAGCAATAAACTGGATGATATAGTAGTACTATTGGTCTGTGGTGAAACAAGAGCCATCAAATGTGACTTTTTTACTGTTTTCTTTGCCTGTCAGGGAATAATTTTAGGTTTTTGGTTTGCAAGAAGTAGAGGGAGTGAAGGTGGGTGAGTTCAAACAGCTCAAGTCAGCCAGCCAAAGCAGTGAAAAGGAAGGTCTACAAGACTTTAGTGAAATGATGTATGGTTTGGAAACAGTGGCACTGACAAAAAGGCAGGAGGCAAAGTTGAAGATGCTGAGATTTTTGCTGGAAGTGACCAGGATGGACAGGATTAGAAAATGAGTACATCAGAGGAACAGCTCAGGTTGAGTGGTTTCAAAAAAGGTCAGAGAGGCAAAGGTGAGATGGTCTGAACATATGCTAAGGAGGGATGTTGAAGATGGAGTTGGCAGGAGGGAGGGAAAGCGGAAGATGGCAGAGAAGGTTCATGGATGTAGTGAAGTGCATACAGAGGGTTGGTGAGATGGAGGCAGATGATGATCCCTAAAGGGAGCAGCCAAAAGATTGATGTACTTTTCTCCATCATTGTCAGTTATATATTATTTTTGTCTGCTGGTTTGAAGGGAACAAGTTCTATACCCATTTATTCTTCTTATATTATAGATCATTGAGTTTACATTTTTAGGAGGAGAGCACATGACTGATTTGACAGATAAGTCTGCCTTTTCTGTAAATGGGAAGTAAAAACAAAAAATCTGAAGCTTATTGCCTATCAGTGTTTTCTGGCATTTTTAGCAGAATTAAGAAGTGGGATATTATCAAATTTTCAGCCATAACTTGTGGAAAAACTGTTTTGTTCTGCCCTTAACCTCACAGGAATCTCTTTATTCTAGGGCCTGCCTGCCTTTGAGGCTTAATTGGGTAATAGTAAGATAACACTTTGATGTTTCAACTTCTCAGATCTGAAGATTTACTGGTTTTCTCCATATTTGTAAACTCAGTGTTTTTTATTTCTTTTTTTTCTTTGCCGTATATGAAGAATTGAAGTTCCTGGTTTAGCCCCTGGTTCCTGGTTTAGCTCCTCACTCAGGAATTTACATTTTGTTGGCAACAACGGATCAACAGATGTGCGATGAAGTAAAAACAAAAAAAATATGTGCCAAATTAGCAGATAACAGCATTTTCTACAATTTAAGCAGAATTAGCTGACAATAACTTAACAATTGACTGCTTACTGACTGAGATCATTGTTATTTACAGCTTTAAATAAATGGTATACACTGATGTTAAGTGGTTCTGTGTACAGTGAAGGTCTAGGTGGTGTTAACACTACAGCTGTTCTTTTTCCCACAGTGGAAGCTTAAATGCATTGGACCGTATATGAATGCAGTATTATTGTTGGAGCTGTAGTTGGTGTTCACGGCTGGATTATCAACCAGGCAAATGCCCTGAGAAGGCTACAGGTTTACGGTTTCTAATTTGATTTAACTTCTTTTGTCCACTTTAATGGCCGTCTTATGACCCAATTCATTATAGGGAACCCTCTATCTACATCTGGTTTTACTTCTTATTCAACTCAATTGTTGTAAGACAGTTTTTTAAATTAACTTTGCTTCAAGTAATCAGCTTATTTCAGATTCAGAATACTGGTTGGTTACTTGGCTCCATAGATGGTAAAAAAAAAAGAGGTAGGTGTAGCCATCACAAAGTCGCTCATTGCTTTTGTGAAGTCTCGAGCTGAGCGTTTTCATTATCACCATTTGGGTGTTTCCATCTGCAGTAATTGCCTCCAGGTTAACGACGACCTTAAATACACTTAGAGAGACCAGCTCTGTTAGATGTAGTGGATTTTTCTTTCACCTGTTTCCAGGAGGAGGAAGCTCAAAATTTGAAAATCCTTTTTTCCAAATTCAGTACAGATGTTGGAAACAAACATTTGGCATGCTTTTTAGTGCTTTCTAACCTTTCCACCAGCTTCACCCAGCAAGCAGGTCAAAGTTGAAGTTACGGTTTTATGAGATGTGGTATGCATGTAAAAGTATGTACTTTTTAAGACCAGTGGTGCACTTATATTCAGTATAGATTTGAAATGATGTGTTTCCTGCTTATTGGTTTTGTGTGATGTTGAAAGTCTACAAACTAATTCCCAAAATCTTTGTGATATTGGACACATTGGCTTATAGTTATAATAAATGTTACACTGAATTTCCATCAGTCTGGGTATCAAAGATGTGGTAAACTGTCTAGCAGGGTGTTTCTATCTCATAGCTATCATGTCACGCACCCTTAAGTCACAGTTATTTTCAGCAACAAAGACATCTATTTTAAGACTAACAGTGTTGCGGACTATCTTCAGAGCTGTTGTCCTCACTGATGGAGAATTTTTAATGGAGTTTTTGCCTGTGGTCCTCACATGGTTTTCTTCATTTTTAGTTTTTGATGAACACCCCTTTCCTGGGCAATAAAAAGCTTACTTGAGCTATATCAAAACAAGAGTCAGATGTTTTTATGTTCTTTACTAATAATAACTCTGTAAATGATAATTTAAGTACTCCTAAATGTGGATCTGAGTAATAAACTAAACCACTGTCTTTTCTGTGCTCATAAATATCACTTTCTGCTGGTAGAAATTTGCTTGGAAATACCCTAAAATGTAGTCATCTACAGTTATGCCAAGGAGATAACATTTCATTTTCAATAGTCATAGCCTGTTATATTCAGTGCCAGTGTCAGTTGCTGGTCAATTTTTGCTTGATAATATCTTGTTAAATGTCTTTCGGTCAGTGTAGTCTGTTTCTGGAAGCCAAGGAAATGTTAACAACGCGGGACAGGAAATGGTTAAGCCCACTTTAAACATAAGAGAGATGTTATTTTTGGCTTTTGTTTCTGCAATGTACAAGTGAGGTTTATAGCCATTCAAAAAGAAAGGTATGAAACTGTCCAAAAGACCAAAACACTTTAACCCAGGGACGAAGCACTAAAACTACTACATAATACCCTATGAAATCAAAACACTTTCAACTTGTTCCCCTTTCATTTACTGTAAGGAAGTTCATTGTGAAAAAGTTCACATTTAATCAATAAACTATCCATTTATAAAACTGATGATGTCTTAAGAACAATAACATGTCTCAGTTTTTCCAAAATACAAAGGAAAGCTATTATAATAAATCAAAGAGTTCCATCAGCATGCCTTCTTGAGCGTACAGTCTAAGAAATAGTAAAACAAGAAATTGTAATGGCATCTCATTAACCACGTTATCCCATAATATAAAAGATAAAATGTTTGATGGTTCACCTACTGTACAGTGGGGAAAATAATTTTCTGTTATTAAATGGTTAATCTTTGACTGACTCTGGTGTTGCATGACAGGCTGTGGGTGTTTGTCAGTAAGAAGGCAGTAAACTTGATGATGATGATTCAGACCTCTGGCTCATATTAAATTAACAGCTTGGGCTCTCATGAGGCACTCTTAAACAGCCCAAAATTAATGCCCTCCTCCTTTACACTTCTCATTTTTTACAAAGCCATCCATTGGGTCTGATTGGACCCCTTAAAATCCGGTTCTGGTTTGGGACCACGTGTCTGATAGCCTTGTTTTAATCAAACAAATATTTAGGCAGTGAGCAAGACAGTGTGATGGAGTTCCAGTCAGTTGACGTTTATGAATTTTTTGATATATAAAGATACGCAAAAGATTATATAGAAATGATTAATACAGAGTTGTGAACAACTTACATAACATGTCAATTTATATACCTTTTGTAGTTCTACAAACCAAAGATGTTCCTGGGGAATAATAAACTAGATAACAAATAAACTAGATAACAAATAAGAACACTCAAAAACAGCCAAAACTGGCCATACAAAAACTGCTCGTGTGCTTAAGAGTTGTACAAACCAATAAATCCATTCTTTGACAATGCAATCATGTTTTAAATGTCGCTGAAATGCATACCACTTTACACCAAGTATAACATTACACACACAGATTAGTTTGCAGAGTGTGGCTAAAGTTAGCAGTGCTGGCAGCAGCATCCTTTTGTTGCAGGTTATTGTCCATATGTTTGTGCAGACTGTAGTTAAGCGTCGCTTCGTTGAGTGGTTATATATCAGTTTACTCTGACACAGCTGACATCTAACTGCTTGTTTCCTGCATCACAGTCCTGCAGAGCTGTGCTGGTTAGCATATGTCTTTCAGCTTTCACGTTTCTTATTTATAGCTTCCCATCACAGAGAGAGAGGGGTGCTGTGGCTAGTTGCAGCTGCAGCGCTGTTTAGTGTTGTCATAACATCTTTGAACCAACATGTAACTTGAATAGTTTAATTGACTTGTATCTTTGGTGCTGACTAGCGATGCCAGCAAGATTCAAACATTTCGAAGACTAGTTGCGCACATCTGTTACAGACCTGTCAGTGGTTTTCAGAAGAGGCCGTCATTGTCTCAGTTTGTTAATCTGACAGTAAAAACATGATTCAGTGACTTTGCCTCCCTTATTTTCTGCCTTTGTCTCTCATCTGCCTCAGTTTTTGCAAAAAGCTCTTAATGAATGCTCACTAAATCTTACAGAATATCTTCACTTCAAATAGCTGAGTGTCTAATGTCATCCTCCGTACCTTTGTCTTTCTTCTGTCTCCAGCTTTAGTTGTTCATTTTCATATTGTCGTTTCATGCCAGCGAGCTCCATTTGCATACACACTGAGCAGTTTTTCTAAGACTGCACCACGAAGACTGCAGTTGGCTAATTAAGGTAATAGACCTGGCTCAGTGATGTCTGATCGATCGCTTCAGTGCGAGCTGCAGGTTGGCGTTTCCTCCTCACATTTCCTCAGAGCAGCTTTGTGTTTTTCTGTTAAAAGAAATGTTGAAGGCTTGTCCTGTGAAAATGCTGCCAGCCTGATTGCCCCTTGTTTTGTGCAGTATGTTTTGGAGATGTATTTACATTAGCTCTCTTGGCTCCAGCAGAAACACCATCTGGGCCCACAGCAGTCCATCGTCGTGGAAAAAATGGTCCCTTTTGAGCTCATCTTTTGCACGGTTTATTTCAATCAAGGGCCTGAATGGATTTTTTTTGTGCAATCTCCACAGTACGTGGGTGCTTTTGTAGTTATTATTGCTGCTGCAGCTGCTGATTATCATTATCAGTAAGTTTATATAATATTTTTGTCGTCATTTTTTCCTTTTGAATTCATAGCTTTTATTTAATCTTAATTTTTCTATTTAATCAAACTGGAAGAGGAATTTCTACAGGAATTTTCCACCTTAGGGATAAACAAATTTATATCTTATAAGAATAATGTGGAAAGCATTATGCAATACAGGGTTTTTCTTGGCTCAAAACATCCCTTTGGGGTGGGGACAGTGTACATAAGCACCTTTGATTTGTTTATAATTAAGACAATGAACCTGTTTCACTTTGCTTAACAGAATTATATGCATTTTCCCATTACTTCTGCCCACTTGGCAAATGTGTCTTTTAGGGTCGAGTAAGTGAAACTCCACTGAAAATGAAAAGCCAGTAAAAAAGATTTCTGTCACAGTCTTGGTTATTATGTGGGGAGAGGGTAAAACCTCTGGGCATTAAATTGATATATGCAGGAAAATCCCTGTAATATAAGAAGAGAAAAAGCAACAGGAAAAGGCTCATTTTTATGAAGCTATCTTTAAGCCATGGTCAGTGCATTGATACTGATTTTTGTGAATGGAAAATGACAGTTAAGGAAGAACTAACATATGCTTTGTAATGAAGGAATGATAAACATAGTTTGTTATACGATCTGTAACGGTCTCCAAGCAATGCAGTCTGGAAGGCACATTAGTTTTAACATATACGCTCATTATGATACTTTTTTCTTGTTGACTACGTAATTCACTTTAAGATTTATTGAGAATTATATGCATTGATACAAGGACAGCGAATAATGTTGATACATTTTATTTTAAATGTGCTTGTATTTAATGTTTTATCAGCATTATCCTACAAAATCACCTCTGTTACAGTAAATATTCTTAAAGCAGCTAGCTGTGATTGTACTTTCTTAACTGAGAGAATTTGAGATTGACAGTAAGAAGGCAGAGACTTCATATTTATGAGCTGCCTTTTTACTAGATTACTTAACACCAAGACAAGGTATTCAAACCTTTAAGTGCCCTCTCTTTAGACAAACTCTGACCTTAATGTGTAGATCTGACTTAATTGGGAACTAAGAGGAAAAAATGGTGCCACCTTTGAGTACCAGCTGTTAAAATTGCAAATCCACATAAGTAGTGTGAAGCCTATTATATTGTTTTCACAACAGGAGGCTCTTAACTAACCAGATGAGAGGCAATAGAAGCAAAGCAGCTTTTTGCTGGAGGTAAAATATGAGAATTTCAGCGGTGTCAGAGTCTCATTAAATGTGAGACCGACCTTAAACTGCAGAAGCGATGAAAGAAGGCTGTTCGTCTGCTGTCTGACAGAATCCGCTGCAAGTTTTCCTTTGAATGACTCCCTGGGGATGGGGATCTAAATTTAGCAGCATGAGGTAATGTGAGGAGTTGCTTTGCAGCAAAACATCTGCCTGTCACTAAATGGCACAAAATGCTCTGAAAGTTCGAGTTTTAGGTAGATTTCATAAAGAAGATGCAGAATTTTCCCAGGTTTTTCCCCATATTTAAGCAGACCTTTTAGCAAGACTGCATATGCAAGCATGACCAGTCCACGTACGGTAAGAAGATAAGAAGCTTTGTTGTCATTGTGGTACCGTGCAAAAGAATGAAATTATGCAGACAATGAGTCAGAGCCAGCTTAGCTGACAAGCCTTCTCCTGTAAATTTCTGACAATTTCATATACAGATATAACAGTTATGCTTGAGGAAAGGAAATCTCAATTACTCCAAAGCTTTGGGGGTTGCCAGAAATTACTTCATTTCTTTAGTTCATATTGAATGCCAGTGGCAGCAGCAGCAGTGTGCACCTGGATCAAGTGTCAAAGATTTAGACACTAAAGATGCTTTCAAAAATAACTGTACAGATTTATTTTATTATTTTTTTTTTTTTAACTTGGGAGATCTTAAATCCTCATCGACAGCAAAATGAGCCTTTTTGGATAAAATGCAAACAGTTTTTGGTCTATGTGAGTCATGTCCCCTCCACATAGAAAGCAGTTTGTGCTGCGCTGACTGCTAGGTTGAGCAAATGGCTTAAAATTTGTGTTGCACTGGCCGCTGCCCTCTACCTGCACTACACCAGTTTTACGTCTGCCCTCAGAGTCTTCATATGTATTATTTGCACTTGTTCCATATCTTTCAGGTGGACACTTTCGTTTCTGTCAGTGGGGTGAAAGTACAGTACTTCACAGCATGATGCAGGCGAAGTTCAACATGGTTGCACCTGTGACCACTACCCTAGGGCAGGGGTTGAAGACCTTTAATATCAAAAGAGCCATTTTTGAGCCATTTGTGCCCAAAAAATCTGCATGAAGCCACAAAACATATTTGGGTCTTACAATATACTTAATCAGCATATTAAGTATAAATTACTCTGTATACTGTAATGAATAGGTATGGATTGATTTGTTTGTAGTCAGCTTTTTATGATTATTTGGTACTTTAATGTCGAATTTTCATTACATTACTACTGTGTATATGTTGCATGTAATATGTTAAAGAGGTAAAACAGACAAATCTAGTATAAATTGGCCTGCTTTGAAATAGCATAAATCTATGAAAGCCAATTTAAGCCCTACCTGTTTGCGCAAATAAATCAAATTAAAAATTGCCTACTTGGATAAGAAACCGAGTGCCCAAAAGTTAAAAAAGTTTCATTTTCACTTTGATTGAAGTCCTGCTGCAATCATTAGTGTTACTTCTCATCACTGAGAGCTTGTATTTCAGAGGGTTAATCTATCAGTTAACTTCAGGGCACAGGAGTAAAGAGGAAATAAGCAACAGTTCTGTTCAAATCGTCTCTTTATAAGGAGCAACGAGTCACAAGAAAGTTACCGTAAAGGGAGAGGAGCTTAAACTGCTTGTTTCAAAGAGAACATGATTTGGGGAAGGCATCAAGGTCCAGTATAAGATTTAAAAAAGGACCATTTTAAACTGTGAATCATGCAAAGCTGCTCTAGTAGAATCAGAGGATAAAAATATATACCTACGACTGCTCCCTAGTATTTCCCTAAGTGGTTGCCACAGTGGATGAATTCACATAGATAATTTGGCTCAGATATAACCCCAGATGCCTTTCTTGACGTAACCATTGTAGAATGGCTATGTCTCTCTGGGCTAGAACCTTGGATCTGTCCCTTGCGAGGTGATTGGTAAAACACTACACTATGGAAGCTCCAGAAATGAACATAAAAAGTGTTTTTTTTTTTAAATTATAATAATCACAAAACTGTGTTTCAGTTTGCAAAGTTAAATGAAAGGAACAGTATAGTTGTTATATTACTGAAAATGATGCATTATTTAGAAAAAATTAACTATAGAAATTTTAATAAATAGCATGTGCTTAATATAAATAAATAGCATGCCTTTGAAATGCTTAGCTGACAAAACAAAAGCCCCATTCACAAATCTTTTAGCTGTGGTCACTCTAATTGGCAACAGTTACATATTCATTTGAATTTTAATCCTTTTGCAAATCCACCTCATCTGTAATGAATAAAATAAAAATCCAAGCGCATAATATGCCAGATGGAAATATTAATCCAGTGTGAATAAATCTCCTAGTAGTATTTTTTATTTTGGCATGTATTTATTTACTATCAAGGATTCCTTTTTTTGGAAGCTCTTTGGGGTGTAGAATTATGAGGGCTGCAGTTAAACGTTTACTGAGTGTGTTTTGGCTTCATTTAATGCTTCTGCATGTATAGTACAACATATTCCAACTGTCTGCTCCTTCTAGCCCACAGTGTGCCTACTGTTTTAGAAGCTGTTTAGATATTTGGGAAGTTGTTTGGTTTGTTGCACGTATCTGTAGTGTTGACTTGCCAGACTGATCAGAATGTTGGCCCTGTCTGACATGGACTTGGACGGGTAATCTGTGAGATCAGCAAAATGTAATCTTCTTTAGTCAATGACCTGGGTGGCATTATTTGTGTGGCTAAGTATGAGTCAGTGTGTGTGTGTACAGTAGTTGCAGTTTAACAGAAATCCCTTTTGTATTGTGTAATTGTGAGTTACTAACGCTCTGCTACTGAATATTTCTGTGCTTCACTGCTCCTGTAAACTGCTCTTACTCTCTGCTCAGTGGTTTGCATAATGGGGATTGACTGGATGAGATGAGATTAGAACCTTTGCACTAAACTTTTCTCTTTATACTAGAGGTGGTGATGACAAAAAACATACTTTTCTTAAAAATTTGCACCAAAATGGTAACCTTAAAAAGGTCAGTTTTTGTTCAGAAGTGACAATGGAACTAATTACTATTAACTTTTAAACTAATTTCTAAAGCTTGTTGGCAAACAGTTATTTGCACACCCATCAGTGTTAAAGCAACATCATCTTTCATTTACTGGAGTTACTGAAGGGTGGGATGAAGATAACTGAGGGCTTTTGTCCTGTAGACTTTGGTATTATCCTTGGGTATAACATCAGGGATTTTTTTTTTGTTAAAAAAATAAAATCTACAACTGTTGTGTTAGCGAAAGTATCTTATTAACTTACTGATTCCCATTAACTGCTTTTACTAGTGATGTGAGGGACTAGTTGACTAAATATTTAAACTCTTATGATTTATTAAAGAACGGTGGCAGTTTCCTGTTGACTTAAAGATGTTCTGATGCCATCTTCCGCTAACCAGGGCTGCAGCCCAGAAGACGGCAACCCATCTCTCTCTCTTTGTGATGGAAAGTTGTACACGAACAAGTTGTGCAAACCAATGTTGCTCTCGTACCTTCATGTACAAAATGAGTAGTTGTATGTCGGCTATGTCAGAGTGACTAAATATTTAAACTCTTATGCTTTATTAAAGCACAATGGCAGTTTCCAGTTGACTTAAAGATGTTCAGATGCTGCTAGCACTGCTAAAGATACCCACACCCAATAAACTAGTCAAACATTGTGTGTGCAATGCTACGCAAACACCTTGCTTATTAGATTGTTTGGTTTTGGATGTTTTCTTATTTTTTGACTAGTCAGCTTGAAAGAAGTTAAAAAGGGGAATAAAGAAACAGGCAGGTGTTATGGCCACTGTAGTACATGGTTGGCTTGTGGTTAAGAATGACACGTTGCGTTCTCCTTCCTCATGGAAATAGAAAATAAACTCTCTTCTTCTCTTAAAAAGCACCCCGACAAAAAGCATATACTTTTTGTTGGTGTTGCTTTTTAATTTATTTGACACATTTTACTTTTCTTTGCTACTGCAAAAATGGCTGATTTGTTTCGCAGTTGTTTATGAAAGTGAAAACCCATCTGCCATCTTTTATTTACCTCTGACTGCTTCTTTGGTAGTGACAGTGGTATAACCATTTTTCCAGTCTGGGTGTTTTTGCAATGTGGCTACAGGCTGCTACATTTGATCTCTGCACAGTTGTGTCTTCATCTTCAAGTAAGTTTGATCTTTCCCTTTAATTGACAGAGGTGAGCCATGGCTGAACCGAACTCCTCCCGTCCCCAAAGGAAGATGTCCACCGCTGGGGAGAGCGTGTACAAGGTGCTAGGCCTGGAGAAAGGAGCATCAGCAGAAGACATCAAGAAAGCATACAGGTAAGCTGAATTTTTATTCATTGTATTCAAGTGGACCCATTCTGCTCATACTAAGCTTTACGTTTTTTAATCTTGGACTCTCCTGTAGTTGCTTTGCATGATTCACAGTTTAAAACAATTCTTATTTACATTATACTGGGGCTTGGTACAGTAAATACCAAGATTCTGAAAACACAATGGTACCTGCTGTTTCTTAATTATCTGGACTACTAAACATAGCCGAAGTTGCAATTTTTCCAGAACTGACAGAGGGCAGTGTTCTGCTCTGTCCTTATATGCTGAAGAAGAGGGTTGCCTACAAACACAGGAAAAATTAAAAATGGCTCAGCAAAACCTACACGTGGGAGCAAGGGATAGCTCGGCCTGGCTCGTTAATAAGAACATGAGACGGCCAAGGTTAAAATGCAAACAGTGTTATCAGACTTTTCAGACCAAGTATGAATGGTTGTCTGTCTCTTTGTGTTAGCCCTGCAATAGACTGGTGGCCTTTGGCCATGTTAGGAGCTACAATAAACCAACACAATGAGTCTACTTTAAGCCATCCTAAAGTTCTCTTTTCTGGAGTAGATTGGCACACTAGTCTGATCAAATTTGTCTGTTTGTGTTCCTGACTGTGTTTACTCTGTACAGTGCCAGATGACGCATGTGCTGTCCACAGACATTTCTTCAGTGCAGAGAACTAACCTGAAAGCATTTGCTAATAATCAATTAATAATTATTTTCTTTTTCTGATGATTCTTTTCAAATGATATGTGTAATGCATTCACATGTGGAAAAAAGTTTCTTTTTTATTATGTAGCAGGTTATCAAATTCTTAGACTTGAGCAAAATTGAGCAGAATTTGGGGAAAATTTGAATTGAGTAGATGCTTCATGGACGCAAACAATGACCTGACTGTTTTAGTTTAGTTTTTATTTTGGATTGGGCTTGAAATTAGGAATCCCTTGTATCTTTTAAATAGCCTTAATAGCATGTAATCTGTAGATTCCTTTCCTGTATTGGCCCCAGACTTGAAATGGTGTACCACTGTTAAGAATGTCAGACTGATCCCTGCAGATTAGTTTTTCCACAGGATATTTCAAGTGTTGTCTTAGTTTGAAAAAAACAAGAGCGGATTTATGTCTTTTGTCTGTAAAAACCTTTCTCAGAGTCCTGAGGTAGTAATCTTGTAAATTTTGGTAAAACAGTTCAAATGTTTGGCTTTTTTCTCCTCCAGTGAATGCATCGTTCATCATGGATTTAGTTAAAAACTATTTGAATATTTTTTTCAGTTTCAAATAATGGTTCCATAAGTTTCCAGTAGCCAAGATGATATGTTTACACTATATTTTGCTTGCAGTTTGTAATATGACTTTAAATTTACAGTCTTACAACAAAAGAAAGTTGCAAACCTTTAAATTTTAGAAGCTGAAACCAGCTCCTTTGAAATTTATACTAAGGTATTAAATCTTGTACTTTGGACTAGAGCTAGGAGTTATTCTGAATATTAGTTTCCACATTCAGTTGGTTAATGGTTTGGGCTATAAAAATCTTGAAAATGATCATCAAAATGTGTCAACGCCCATGACAAATCTAAAATCTGAAAATGACCAGATTTCAAGTCAAAGAAAAACTACAAATCTTTGCAAATGAGAACATGAGAGTGGATGTTCTCTGGAAAGTTTGGCTGAAATTGAGAAAAAAAAAATGGTCAATAATTATAACCGTTTTCAGTTGACTTTGTTTCAATTTCAGATTTAAAAAAAAAAAAACTGAATCTAGAATATGAATAAGATTAAGCCACTCATAGGAGTTATATTTTGAAGTGATGGAGGATGATATGGTAACCCATATAGTTTTTATAACCCTGACACACTGGGTTTGACACATTTTTTTTTTCACTGTAACTGCCAATTTTCCCTCCTCGCCTATCAGAAAACTAGCACTGAAGTACCACCCGGACAAGAACCCAGACAACCCCGAGGCAGCAGAGAAGTTTAAAGAGATCAACAACGCCAACTCTATTTTAAATGATGAGAATAAGAGGAAGATTTACGATGAGTATGGCTCCATGGGCCTTTATGTGTCCGAACAGTTCGGAGAGGAGAGCGTCAAATACTACTTCCTCATGTCTAAGTGGTGGTTTAAGGTTAGTGTCTGTGGATGGTGTTTTGTTTTTTTTTTGTTTGGTTTTTTTTTTGCATTTAAGCTGTTTTTACACATTTCCTTGACATTACTCTATGGGGCTGCATGTAAGAACACAAAGCTCTGAAACAGTCAGATCAAACAGTTAACAGTTTTTGTACTGCCCACTTTTTAGCAAGCATATTGTGATTACTCCCATGTGAGAATAGAGCAAAGAATCAGCTCACCAAGAAAAACAGGGCATTTTATTGAAAATTTGGAGTAAATAAGGGTTTCAGTGCATTTTCACACTCATTCAGTGGTTCATGTTTGCCACCTTTGCGCTAGTGTATTACAAGTCCAGTGACAGGCTTGGCCAAAGCTGATCCCCTGTTGGGCTTAAACATCAGCATTAGATGCAGCCTACCAGGCACCAGTAAAAACAAGGCAACAGGTATATTTTAAAAACAAAAATAGTCATAAACATAAACAAGTCACTTTTTTGTAAATAAAACGGTTTCAGAAACTATAAAGAAGTTGCAAACTAGAATAAAGAACCGGGAGAATATTATGACTATTTTCCCTGTCCAGCTGATATCTGCCCACTTATGTCCACTAATTAGGGATTACAGTATTTGATTTTTGGCTCTCTTGTAGGTGTCGACTGTAAAGTCCCTCATACCGGCCAATCTCTCTCTCTCTCTCTCTCTCTCTCTCTCTCTCCTTTTGTATTTGCTTAGATGCACCTTGGCCAACAGAGCACTGCTCGTCCATCTGTGCCTCACACAAACTGAGTGCAGAACAGAACTGTAACAAATGCTGCCTTTGTGTGGCTTATAATGTGGTGTCACGGTCCTTGCAGCCCAAAAGGGCTCTTCCTCTAAAATTCATTTATCTAAATAAAAAGAAAAAAGCTGTTTCTTATGTGCTCTTCATTTCGCCTTTCTAACATGTTTGTGCCCTAAATATGGCATTGCCACTTACTGTGCAAAATGACATCTCTAAGCTGTTTAAAAGGGACTGGATAAAATCCCCACTGTTTGCTGTCAATTATTTGTTAGAGATTAAGATTAAAGTTTTTTTTATCCTTCTGTTTGCAGTCATGGCTAAAAATCTGTTTGTATGTTAATCCCTGTAGGGTCTGGTGCTGTGCTGTACATTATTCACTTGCTGCTGCTGTTGCTGCTGCTGCTGTTTCTGCTGTGGGAAATGCAAACCACCTGATGATGATGAAAATTACCAGTATGTCGACCCTGAAGACCTGGAGGCCCAAATCAAAGCAGAGCAGGATGGAGGTAAGAAAAATCACAATCCTTTTTATTCTGGCCAATACTTTGGAAAATGAACACCAAATAGATAAATAAATGGTGCAGTTGGTTGTAATCACAGCGTCACCAGGTTAGGAGTTGGGGGGGGTGTTTTTGACCGTGAAGCCAGTCTCGCAAGAGCAACCACTGGTCCCTGCAGGCTGCAGCCTCCACCATGAGCTTTGCAGGTGTAGACAGGGGGGAAAAAGAGGCCCAGAAAGCACAAGACACGCTTGCCTTGGGAGCTGACAACAAAAGCAACAGGAAAAGTGATGGCGGGCCTAGGACTGACAACCAGCTGATGGCTCTGTTGTGCCTTGCCCAAAGCAGACCAAGCGAGACAAATGAGACCAGAGAGAGCTTTTTTTTAACTTTCACTTCTGCTAGGGAGATCTGTTGGTGAAGTCTTTTCCAGTATCATGGCTCAAAAGGAACTAAATGCCGGGGTAATTTGGGTTTTAGAAAGCTTTGCAACACTAAAAGACGAGATTATAACATACGAGGCATGTAAGGAAGAAACAAGAGCAGCATTGTGGAAATCAATGAAATGAAGAAATCAACAGGTTGCACAAGACAGTTTTTCAGTTTTGCCTATGTTTGCCTATTATTTAAAATTGGAAACTTTAAACATTTTGAGCACACCTGACCTGATGAAGAGCAGGTGTGCTCATGTAATTGGGGAAAACTTGAGACTCGCAGTTTGTGGATGTTTACGTTACATTTCTTGTTGGCTTCTTTTCAACCCACCACCTGCCCCTATTCTGGTGTGAAGTGTTTTTCTAGTTTTTTCAGTGTTTTTGCAGAATGGGACTTTTTTTTTTTTTCCTTGATCATCTTCTTTTCATAGTCATCGGAGAAGAAAAGATCAAAAGCCAAGATTGTAAGTGAAAATATAATTAAATTCATCACCCAGCCCTACTTTATGTTCAGGTATTAGTATTATGAATACTTGTTTTGTGATTGAATTAATGTCTGTGCCTGCAGAAGACAGAACAGACCCCTACAGGACCATAAAATTATGAACCAAATAACATATATGAATTAATACTGCAAATGTTCTCATGCAGAATGAGCCTGAGGCTGTGCGGGTGTGTATAAAATGTACATGTATAGTTATAAATAGTGAAATATTGTGAATTTTTTTTCCCCTCCAAGTTTATTTTATGTGAAGTGTTAAGATTAGTGAATAGTGTCATCTATTCCCCCGGATAAGCTATGACTACTATTGAAAAATAACTGTGACATTTGCTCTTCAGAAAATCTCAGTGGTAATACATGCAGTGAGAAAAGAATTGAACAGTGTGCTGAGACTAAAAGTCCTGACAACTAAGAAAAGAAAGGGGAGAAAGGCACTGGATCGCTTTAAATGATGAGGGTGCTTCACATTTATAGCTTTCTTTTGAAAACAGTGCTGTGAGTTTGACAAAAACATTTCTGCTGGACGTGTCGAGAGAGCAAAAAGCTGCAGACTTCATTCTCACCTCTGGTACTTTTAATTACAATTAATACGTTTTTTTTTTCTTGCTTTCGTGATGTAGCTTCTTTCTTCTTTCAGGCCTAAGCGAGAATGGATATGACTACATGAATACTTTCTTTACTGGGGAATGGGAAAAAAATATGACTCTCTATCTTTAGTCAACTGAGTTAAAATATCTGAGTTTGTGTTGAAGCTTAAAAGTATAATGAATGAATAAACTGAAACACGCTTGGGTGTTTCTGCACCAGTAACCTCAGCAGAACGCTTCTCTAAGCCTTTACCCTTGTATTTTATAGCTGCTGGTGGTTTGTGACTGTAACATTGTTTAAAGCAGACACACATTTCCAGAGCTTTCCTGCCCTCACACAGAGATTGTTTGTATCCCTGAACTGATTTGTTATAAACAGAACAGACACAGTAAAACAAAGGGAGGAGAATGACATGCAAGTGACATTAAAACTTATGATAAAAAGCTTTATCATGATTATTGCAGTCCAGTAGTTGTAATCTTGATCATTTGAAAGTATGTGATCAAATGATTATTTAATAACTTAAGAAACATTGTGTATTTATTGAACGCGTTTGTTTTATATAGATTTCCTTTAAATATAATTTACTTGAGAAACAAATAAGGATAAAAGAATTTGGGAGACAAGGTTGTTCTGTAGGTAGTTAGGCATTGACTCTAGCTGTTGTGTTTGACTGCAAAACCCACCTTGCAACAGCATTTGCTGATCCCAGCTGACCAGTACCCATACGTGTGTATTGGAGAGCTGAAACTAGCGACTGACACCTTGTTCACACCCTGCGCAAAGCAGACAGGACAGGAGAGACTCTCTGTGATCCACAGACAAATGAAGTTGCAGGCGACTGCCAATGATGATTCTACAGGTTCACCAGAGGAAATTTTTTACAACTTTTTATTCTATCTATATATTTATTCTATGTAGATTTTTTTTATGTAACAGAGGGTCTTTTTTGGTCATCTCGGCTTGGGCTAAATTAAACTGTGAGTTGTCTTGAGTAATTAATAGATAAATATTTTATTGTATACAGTGCAGTCTTCAGATTGGTACAATGCTCGTCTAGTAAATATGCAGTGATGGAGAAGTTTAGCTCAGCAAGGACAGTGAAACAGCTAACCTGACTTTGCTCAAAGGTATGAAAAATTTAACTCCTAAACTCATTGATTAGATCTAAGTCTCTTTTGTTAAATCTGTACACAAAAGGAGTAAAAATGTGGGGTGTTCTATGCCAGAATATTTTTTGCCCTTGAAATACTAACTTACTGACTACTGTTCTGAAAATAACAATATTTTATTTTATTTTGAGTTTGGGTTTAAGGAAAAACTATAAAGCTCAGTGGATGCTGCTGCTTCACTGCCTCCTAGGGAAGTCAGGACCCGATGAAGGGGCATGTGAGAATGTAAATCACAGGTGTCAAACATACGACCCCAGGGCCAGAACCAATCTGCCAAAGAGTCCAGTCCAGCCCACTGTATGGCTTTGGAAAATATCAAAATTGCGAAGTGGTAGCATTGTAAATCTTGAACTTGAACTGTATTTTCTTCAGTTTTAAAGCCTTCTTATAGACAGGGAAATCACCCATGTCTTTGAATACTACACCTACATATGTAAAAATATAAATTAAATAACAACTTAAAGTACATTAAATAACAGAAAGGTTACTTAGTTTTCACAATTTATTATTGCAGTGGGTCCATAGTTAAAAAAAAAAAGTGACATTTTCTTTTATTAAACAGAACATTTGTATTTTTCAATAACTACTGATTTATAGAATTATTAAAGTTAATTCAAGTTTTTAATTTATCAAGACCAAGCCCCAAAAGTTGTGATGACAGGTTTCTTTGATTTAGTAGAACAATATTTCTTCATAATGTGCAGTGGCTTGTAAAAGTGTTCACCTCCCCTGGCATTTTTTCAAATTTTTTGTGTTACAACCTATAAATTAAATGATTGTTTTCTATTCTGTGTTGGGGGTTTTTTTCCCGTTTTTCAAAGCAAAGCTTCAGCTTCTTCAAGTTGGATGGTTTCTGCTGGTGTGCAGCAATCTGTGAGTGATGCCACAGATTCTCAGTTGGATTCAAGTCTGAGATTTGAGTAGTCTATCCCAACACATTAAGATGTTTCCCGTTAGACCAACTTGGGTGTTGCTTTAGCAGTATGCTTAGGGTCATTGTTATTTTGCAACATGAACCTCCATCCCAGCCCGAAATCCCCAGACGACTAAAACAGGTTTTCCTCTAGAATTTCTTTGTATTTAGCACCATTCCTTCAGTTTCCCAGTCCCTGCTGATGGAACAACATCCCCACAACATGATGCTGCCACCACCATGCTTCACTGTAGGGATGGTGTTCTTAGGGTGATGCGCCAGACATAGCGTTTTGCTTGATGGCCAAAAAGTTCAGTTTTTGTTTTGTTTGTTTGACCAGAGGACCACTTCTGTTTGTTTGGAGAGTCTCCCACATGCCTTTTGGTGAACTGCTTTCTTTTTGTTCTGTGTAATCAATGGCTTTTTTTCTGGCCACGCCTCCGTAAAGCCCAGCTCTGTGGAGTATATGGCTTATAGCAGTCTTATGGACAGTCTCCACTGTGGAGCTTTCTAGTTCCTTCAGGGTTATCTTTGGTCTCTAATGCCCTCCTTCCCAGTCTGCAAGTTTTGGTGGTGGGCCCTCTCTAGGCAGGTTTGTTGTGGTGCCATATTCTTTCCATTTTGTAGTGATGAATTTAATGATGCTCTGTGGGATTTTCAAAGTTTGATAGATTTTTATAACCCAACCCGGGTTTGTTGTACTTCAGTACTTCGTCCTTGGCCTGTTTTGAGAGCCACTTGATGTTCATGGTGTTGCTTGGTTGGTAGGGCCTCTTGGTAAGTGGTGTTGTAAATTCTAGGGCCTTTCAAAACAGGTGTGTATATATACCTGGATCATGTGACACTAATATTGCACACAGGTGGACCTTATTTAACTAATTTTGTAAATTCTGAAGGTAACTGGTTGTACCAGATCTTATTTAGTGGTTTTATCGTAAAGGGGGTGAATACATTTTCATTCACCACTTCTGTTGTTTTTTATATTTATGAAATATTTGTAATGTTTGGTTTTTTTATTATTTCACTGCACCAGTTTGGTCTGTTTTGTGTAGGTCAATCTTTAATTGGATATCAAACAGTCTTTAACTGCTTGAGCTTGTACAAAGTCCTTGTACTGTCCGATTGAGCCCATGTGAGTGAAGAGCTGGTTATTGTCCGGTGTCATGCGTCTGGCCTCTTTTTATCCAGGCACCATCCTCGCCAAAATCCAGTGATGAGAAAAATCTCAAGTGGGCTATTTTCTCTTGTGTGTTACATGTGAGAAAGGGCAACTACAAAAAATGTCCCACCTCTGTGTTTTTAGACATTGTCTGAGTGTATGTGGGGGGAAAAAGGGTGACATATTTAACCCTAATCCTGCCAGCTAGTCGACCAGCTAGACGACCGGCAGTGAATGAAAACACCGGAAGCGATCAATATATAGATGACCAGCAGTTCACGAAACTTATCTAGGACATCAATATATTGAGGTCCGGCAGTACTAGGGTTAACTTTTGCTGATCAACGATTGGTCTAACAAGTTCTGTCTTATTGTAAATTAACAGCAGCTCAGGAAGTGTCATACTCTTAGGCTTCAGCAGCAAAACCACTGTGTGTTTTAAATCCAATAAGAAATTTCCTGTAAGAATATTGTCAGTAACTGTCTTCATGTTTTCTAAAGTTTAAGCAGCATCTGTAGAAAACTGGTGTTTTTAAAAAATGTCAAACCAGCCTAAAGGATTTTCTGTTGCTTCATCAGTGGATTTAACATCCTCTTACACATCAGGATTCATGTTTTCATGCTCCAATCCAACAGGTAACACAGTAGTCATAGGCCAGCCCACAGCTAATCTGGGTCCAGAAACCCCAGAAGGAAAAAGCATGCCCATCCCCCTGCCCATGCCTATGCCTCCACCTGAGCCCCAGTCGCCAACCTCGGTCAACCCAGCAGTGGAAGAAATCCCTGAGAAGACCTTACCAGATTTAAAATGACTCGTAAGAGCTGCCTCGACAGATTTTATGTGTCATGTTGTCATCCGTCCATTTTGTCTTGTATAAGAAGCCATCTTCGCCCGTCTTCGTCCATCTTCACACTCCGTTGCATGTCTGCTGCCTGCCTGGCTGCATATGGCTTCTGCTTCTTCGCTCATCCGTAACAAACTGCTCCTGCTGTCCAGTTACCACGCTCACGTACATTTATTGTAACAATCACCGTGATGTTTAAGTTGCCTTGTACCTGCATGTCTCTCATTAATGTCTATATGCTGCTTACTGGCGCTACATTACGTGCTGACAAAAATGAGCATGGCTATGTCACACTGATGGCACACTGTACAGTACTGTGGCATACTTGATGCTCAGTGATGGAATTTTTAATCTTTTGCAACTATCCTGTGAAAAAGAGGTCCAATTAAGTTATTCAGATGAGATGTGAAGTGTTACATCACTGAAATGTAAAATATGTCAGCAGTTTGCAGAGTATTGCACATCCACAGATCATGGTAGTGTTCTTTTTTAAGTAAAATTTACTTGAGATTTTCTAGGTTAATAGTTTCTTTTCATGGCTAACTTATAACTTAATGGATAGTTACATATTCTTGAATTAATTTCCAGGTCAATTGTAAGATAAGGTATGGTTATATAAACTAAATTAAGCTCACTTAAAACCTGCTTATAAAATGTACTTTTTATCTAAACCAGAAAGGAAAGGACAAAAGAGCTTAGCCTTCATAATTTCACGCTCCATATCTCATGTTTTGCTTTTCTTCTTTATTGGTTTATTGAAAATAAACTTTGTGCTTTTGTCTTCTCTCACAGGAAAGTGACGGTGTGGATGAGCCTCAACTAACAAAAGCAGGAAGGTAAGCTAGAGTGGAGAGTTTTTTATATGTTGATTTGCAAAATAAAATGCAGAATACAAGCAGTTAGTTTGAAAGTACCGAGGTGGTAGGATGTATTTTGACATTGTTTGGCAAAGAAATAATTTGTGTATTCATGAAATTTTGCTTATCAAACTGGCACTGAAAATTGTAATAAGATTAATGATGAAAAGAGAAATACACTAACAGAACTGTTGAACTTTCTAGCTTCGTTCTAGTTTAGTCCCTCACCCAAGACCAGTTTGCCTGTGAGACCCTACGAGTGGCAAATTGCCCCTGACAGCATAGCTCCTGGGATCACTTGGGCACACAAACCTCTCTGCCATAATAAGGTATTGATTCAGTGAGGAGACTAAGGGTGATTTGGAAAACCCCATGACAAAAAAATACAGATCAAGGGATGTGGGATAGGGTTACCAGGGCCCCACCCTAGAGCCAGGCCCAGAAGGGTGCCTTAGTCCATGGCATCTGGCCAGGCCCAGCCCAAAAGTGCAACATGGGGCCCCCTTCTGTGTACCCATCACCCTCAGGAGGGACTGTAGGGGGTATGCCGGCGCAGTATGGATGGGGCAGCAGTCAGTAACAGAAGCCCTAGGAGTGCTATCCCCTGTTGCTAAAACCAGCTTTGGGGTTATGGAACGTTACCTCTCTGGTGGAAAAGGAGCCTGAGTTTTTGCATGATCTTGAGAGCTACCAACTAGATATAGTTGGGCTCACCTTAATGAGTTTTGGAACTAGTCTCATGGAGAAGAGCTGGACTCAGTGAGAGGCGGCAAGCAGGGGTGGGTATACTGTTATCCCCCATTCAGTGCCTATATGTTGGGGTTATCCCTGGTGAACAAGAGAGTTGCTTCCCTGCAACTTCAGATCGGGGAAATGGATGATGACTGTCATTGATGACTATGTGTTGAATGACAACCTTAAACTGCACTGCACTCTTCTCACCAAGTTTGAAACCAATCAGATAAACACTGCTCAAGACAGATTTCTTTAAATATTAGTATGATTGTGATTAGCCTGATATTGCTGCTCTTAAGCTGTTGGACTTTTTTGTTTTTCCCCTTTCAGCCTTCTGCGCCCCGCTTATGACCCAGCTACATTGGACTGCTGCCAGCGACCCAGAGAAAAACCAGCCCACAGTCACCAGCCAGCCCAGGCTTCAATTCTGTCCCACCCCGACCTACCTGAACCACCCAACAACCCCTGCAAAGCGGGCACTTAAAAGCTCCTGGCTTCGTCCATGGAACTCAAAATTTGGAGGAGTATTCATGCGGATTATTCTACACTGTGGTAATAACGAAGAGTGTCATGGAGGATAAGTTCATGCCAGCTATTAAGGCCATAATTCTCCAGCAAGTCTTCTCTCTTTTTCCAGCTCCACACATGCCCATCCTGGGCTGGAGGTAACCTCAATAGTCCAGTTATCCAGGGCTAAACTCCTTACTAATCTCTTCTGGTCATCCCATTCCAACCAGTAAGGACATGACACTGGGCAGGAAGATGGCAAAAATGAGGATATGAGGGCCAAAAAAAATCAAGGAGAGATGACATTCATTATTTATCTGCCATCCAAACTGGGACTGGATTTATTTATCTTTTTTCTGTCATAATCTTAAACACCTCTCTCCATTTTGGACTCTGTTAGTCACCAGCAGGAGTACTTTTATTTTCTTTTACATTTTACCCCATCACCTTGCCTTGGAGTTGCCCTCAAAAGATACCCATGCAGGTTGGTGGTAAATTCAGTGCCACTTGAGGTGTGTTCACGTCTTTAGCAGCCAGCGGCAAGAAAGGAACAGTTTCATAGCCATCCTCAAACTAGCGCCGTTGATGGTGGTAAAAAAATAATAGTTCAGAGGAGACAGGAAGTATGACAGATGCTTCACCGTGTAAAAAGTTTTCAATCAGGACACTGCTACATGTCACTGCTTTAATAATGAAAATGTCTGAGCCAATTCTCAAGCTGAAGATTTACAGGCGCTTCGATCAGAAGTAGACTCGATGCTTCCATCCCCGGCGTGCATGCGTTTTTTCTACGGCTGCATGCCTCCTGTTGTACAGCACTGGAACTCCCCTAGAACAACAAAACATGGGAGAACTGCAGAGCCAAACCTTACGGACATGCAGACTCATCCTGTAAACAAACACACTCATACCAGCCCTTATGTCATCATGTGCCACCCTCAGCTAAAAAAGTACAACTCCCCTCATCACAATGTGTTGACTGATATGGACAATGACTGATGTCATAGAAGTTTTAACTAGAAAGGACTTCTGATTAATCATTTGTTTGTCAGAGTTGTTTTTTTTTATTATTGTGCTCTCATGTTGCAGTCAGATTATTTCGTAGACCAAAGCCAACAGCTTCATGTAGCCCCAGCTGTTAGTTTCCAGAAATGCCATTTGCTCTGCAAGCCAAGGTTCTGATTGTCAAAGCTATTTGTATATTATGCATTTCGGTCTATGCACCTTGTGTGAGACGGGTCTGTTGCCATCTTTCTTTTCTTTTATCGTACCTCTTACATCCAGATCTGCAAGAACCATGAAAGGTACTTGATAATCTGTGAACTCGGGTCCAGATTCACTAAGACTGCATTGCAGGGGAAATCTCCTGATTTAATTTCCCCATAGTTACTTATATTATTTTGGGGATGCTTTGGAAATTTATTAACAGCCCTTAAAGAGGGTATTGAGGGAGCAGTCAGCCATCTTTATTGCAGATCTCAGGCGCTCACCCTTTAACATTAATTATGCATCTTTGCACCCAGGGAGGCAGAATCCTTGTTTATGTGCTAACCTTGGCAGCATCAGTGGTTAGCTCACAGCAAGACGGGGCCCAACGGGGCCACGCTGTGTGGAGTTTGCATGTTCTCCATGTGCTTGTGTAGGTTTTCTCTGGAAGCTTGAGTTTCTCCTGACATTGAAAAACATGGTTAACCTGTGTCAGCCCCGGACACTGTCGCAAAAGTAATTCGTAACTTCCAGAGGTTTACTTTCTGGTAAAATGAAGATGAAATAAAATAAAAAAAATTAAATTAAACACAAACTTGATGCTGAAAATGCTGTGCCTTTTAAAAATATTTGCAGAAGTGACGAAACAGATGGGCTTGTGATGCATTTCTCTGTCGGCGGCATGGATATTGTGTCTAAAATAATCCACTACATGAGCATGATTGATAAAACCGAACTCAAGGCCTTCAGGTCGCCCTCTGTGCACACATTGCCATCACTCTTCCCTCAAGCTTTAGTGAATCTGGATCAGTGTTGGTGTTTCGACACCTTGAATTGCACAATTAACACAGCCACTGCAGAGATCTTTGACTTCATCAGTTTTATACAGCTGGTCTCGATCAAACGCACATTTTCGTTTTCTGTTTTTGGTTTCACAGGTTTTGAGCACATTTTCATCCAGCCAGCCATCGGTGATTGCTCAAAAGTTTCAAAGTGTCTTCTCTGAGGTCAGCTTAAGAGCTGTAGCTGTCATATATTAATTGCTTTGTCTTTATGTTTAATGTGAGAAAATGGTAAGAAATATCCTGTGTAGTTTCCATCTTGTACTGTTTTGTCCAAAATTTGGAGGCTCACACAAAAAAGAGTGAATATTTTAAGGAAGACGGGGTCAGAGGTGACCAAGATGTTTCATCTGTTACTAACTCAGCTGTTAATTGGCGAATTGTTCCATCTCTTGTCAGTTTTAACGCCAAAGGCTCCTTGTTGAGTTACTGCTGTTTGGTGTTGCCCAACTCAGAAGCTCAGCATCATGTGAGTGGTGTTCACTGATCTGTTCACCAAAGCTACTTTTAATCACTAATTTCCACACAGATCATTTGATATATTTAATGCTAAGACAGTCTGAGACATGAGGTTTACTGATCTTGTACAATCTTGATATGATTTTGGCGAGGGTTTCAGCTGCCAGCATTGTGTCTGATTTATCCACTTCATACTGATTGACTGACAAGTTTGAAACTGATTTCCCTCTTTGGCTCAGGAGGGTGAAGGTAAATAAGTAACCAATTTACTTTACTACAAATGTACAAGACTGAGGAAAAGTCAGTTACAGCAGGAGAACACGGCGCCAGTGCAGCCACTTGCTGCATTGTAATGGACAAAATCTTATAGAAGGCAGAAACAGCTAAGCTAACCATCACAGAGATCGTTCCTCTGCTCCATCTCCACTAAAAATAGGATGAATAGCTTTGTGTGTCCTCCTGAAATAACAGGAAAAACGTCTCATGTCCACAAACTGAAGTTAAAAATGACTGACAGACATTTCAAGGAATAATCTTGACAGTTTAGGAAAACTTCACTGCTATTGGTCATAGACTAAATAAAAGGTGGATGTAACCACCGTGATAGTGAAGTTATGAAGCCTTGAGCTGCCATCATTGTGGTTCAAATCCATACATGAAAAAGCGATGGGAGGATCTGACACTGCAAGCTCACAGGCTACCAACTTCTCAATCACAAGATAAAGCAGCTTCTACTTTATCCTGCTTTTTAGAGTCTAATTTATACTTTCTATGTAGAGCCTTCGGCATAGTTTGTGCGAGCGGCTGACACAGTTGATTTCATTTAGACACGTACAGGTGTGCCAGTGTTGCTCTGCAATTTCACCTGCAAAGCAGTAGCTTGCAGTTGGGTTTCTCCTTTTTTTCCCCCACTCAGTATGAAAAATAGCAACCGAAGAAGTAGCAGTAAATGCATTGCAGTGAGTGATGGTACCGAGCACGCTAATCACAGTGTTGTGATGTACTGACAGTGTAGATGTAGTGCAAAAGAATAGATCCCCTTTTATAGGGACCATATCAGTCTTCATATTATATTCAGTAGGACTTAACATTACCACCACTTACCATCAAAGTGTTTACTGAGGTCACAGGTCAAGAGAGCTGAGGGACTTTTTCCACATAGACTTAAGCACAGCTGGACTTCTTTCATTGTCCATTATAAAGTTAGTTTCTTATTTTACATTTTTAAGCTACATCCATTGCTAATATCCAGTCTGTGCTCCTTTCCAAAATCTTTTAGTCATGTTACCTTTAATAAATGTACAACTTGACATTTTTACACGTTAGATTTTGTATAAATTGAACAACAAATAACTTGGATTTGAGTTTCAGAGATGCTGGGCAGTACACTTTTGTTGAATTTGGACACATCTAGATTGGTTTTTGCCTTCATGCTAGTCTTTTTTTCATTCTAATATTACCCCTGATGCTTGGTGTATAAACTTAAAAGTGGTATTAATGAAAAAAAAAACTAAAGGCACATTTTCCAAGGTGTTAAATGATCCCATTAGCTCAAACTATTTGAAATAGGGCTGCAGAGTGTGAAAATGGCAATTTAGCCAATAGCCAGTCCCATAGTATATTTTTTTTGTTTCTCTCCCTTGTATGCCAATGAAAGGAAGGTCTTTATTCTAAAAAAAAAAACTAATATGCTACTTTAAAGGCTTTTCAAATGCCCATTACTGGCCAGCACAAAATTTATGTGTTTTGGTTCGCAACATCGGGATTCCTCTTTTATTTGCTGCAGTCAACAGAAGCACTACTGTGCAATATATTGATTAATCCCAAATTTAAAGAGAATAAGAACCTCTTAGAAGCAACATTTTGATGCCATGTTATTATTAGATCATTTTTAATATTTGCAAAGCTTTGTTTACATACGTTGTGCGGAAACTATTAAGGTGTTGCGATGTGGAGCGTTACAGTCTAGTGTAAAGTACTGTTACTAATGGATAATTCTTTTAACAGAAGATTTGGTGAAATTGGTACTTTCCCCCGGTGCGCTGAGCTAAACTAATGCAGAGCTACATTTCTGACCATTTTGTGAAGAGCAAACTGCTCGTAAACCAGCTTAGACAAATAACGAGTGCCACTTCATGTTGGCTCTGTTATTGATTACATATCGGCTTGTGTTCCGGAGTGGAACCGTCTGCGAACTTGAAGGTCATTTCATTTCATATTTGCTATTAATTCATAACAATCATATTCCTAAACTGAAACACAGCATTTATTTTTATTTATCACTAAGTGGAGCACTGACAGTAATTTTTTTTAATGCTGTAAAGAACTCGTAAAAAAGCAAAATGACAAAAAATCCTTACTGTTGGTGGCCATGGTTTATGAGCTTGTCTAACAGTGTACATACATTTTTATTTTTTTATTTATGTTGCATAGAAACATTTTATTCCAATAGTAAGGGGTGAAGTTGAATAAAGAGTGTGGACTTTAAATTATGTCTGTGTTTACTTTGAGTTGCCGGCTCAGGTGTTTGATGCTAACATGTTAGCATGCACTGTGTTTAGTAATACAAACTCCGTGTCGGTGTATGCTAAAAACAGTTAGCATAGAGCTCTTCCAGAGGCAGGCAGATATCTTTGTGTGGATAAGTTGACTGGTTGGACAGTCCACCAGAATTGGTGTATTTGTTTTCAATACTGACAAAAAAATAATAAATTAAACAAAGGTAGAAGAATTTGACAAAAACATTCGTCAGTGTAGCTGATTTTATTTTGGAATTTTTGGTTTGGTTTGGTTTTTGGTGGGTGGGGGGTGTCAGTATTGTGGTTACCTGTGGAAGATCTGTAAATGATTTATTATTAAACGAAATAAAAAATGGGGGATTTCATAAATTCCTGTCTGTAATTTGTCTTGTTTGCATTTTCTTGGGGAATTATGTTAAAGACAGATATTTTGGTATAGTTTTGCTCCCGCTGAAGATTAACAGTTAAGAAGATATAACAGGTGAGACCAGACGAGACAAGAGAGCCCTTAATACATTGGGTGACGGAGCAAATGAAAAGATCTCTTCTTCTTTCGGCTGCTCCTATTTAGGGGTTGCTGCAGTGGATGATCTGCCTGTCCCTTGCATCCTCTTCTGTCACACTTACCCTCTGCATGTCCTCCTTCACTACATCCATTAACCTTCTCTGTGGTCTTCCTCTTCTCCTGCCTGGCAGCTCCATCTTCAAAATCCTTTGTCTGGTATATTTACTATCCCTCCTCTGCACATATCCAAACCATCTCAGCCTTTCCTATCTGACTTTATCTCCAAAACACTAATCTGAGCTGCCCCTGTGATGTATTCATTTCTAATCTTGTCCATCCTGGTCACTCCCAGTGAAAATCAAAGCATCTTCACTTCTCTCACCTCAGCCTCCAAACCTTCCCTTTCACTCCTGCTCCTATCCAGCTGTCTCAAAGCACCCCTGACTCTCGTTTCCACCCACTCCACCCTGCCTGCACTCTCTTCTTTGTTTCTCTAGTAATTATACTCATTTCTAATCCTGTCCATCCTGGTCGCTCCCAGTGAAAATCTGCCTTATAAGAAAGAGTAATAATGAGGGCAATGGTATGTGTGCTGTTCAGTTATCACAATTCGACCCAAACAAATGTGTTGGTACATGCGGCCCAAGGTACGGTCCTAAAATGTCCAGATTCTACTTTTTTAAAAGTACCAAAGGGACTATTTTCAGGTGGGGGTTAGTACACAGTTGGTGCTTTAGTAGATTTGTATACACCAGCAGGACAATTTATGTGACTTTGAGGTTTTTGTACAACAATTTGTTAATAAGGAAGTCACAGAATTACAGCACACCAGTCTGCAGCCTGAATAGCTCTCTGTGTTTGTATGTTTAGCCTTCTACTCCCAAGTCTATACATAGTCCTGTTATCCCATTAGCAGCTTAACCCTGCTGACTCCATTCTGTTGATTAGCAAATACCTTGTGGGTTTTTTTTTTTTTGTTTTT